>QRFJ01000246.1:2256911-2351911 GCA_006176705.1 Cocos nucifera
AGATCCATGTGATAAATGAGAAACCATATGACTAATAAAAAATAAGAGTATATGTGGTCTAGTGATTAGATTTTAAGCATAATGAAGATGGAATATGATTTTGGACTCAAGAAACCATCTTAAGAAGAAATTCTGCTCATTAAGGCACCACCATAGAAAAACTTTGGTTCATGTGACTGCCAGCTCCCTAGAAAAGTGAACGGTTGTGAACACTTGCCATGTCATTCACCATGGAACTAGGGTATCTGAAAGTGGGAAATAGGTGACTGAAGGCTATCAAAGCTTGTGAGGAATTATTCATGCAATTCATTGGAGTCCTAGTGGTGACCCACATTGATGGGAATGGGCTGCCTTGGGAAGTATACACCAAGAGTTGTTCATAATCCAGCATGTGGAGTCTATTGGTCGTTTGTTTTTCTGAGGGGTTTAGTATCTCACAAACTCTAAAATCTCTGGATCCTTTTGTACGGTGACATGCTAGCAGGAAACTTACATTGGGACTTTATCCGTGTCATGTTAATGTGTTATGGAAGTCAGGCATGGATGTTTTGTACCGGCGTTTCTAACTGAAAATGCTGCTCATATGAGGGTATCATATGGATCTCCAAAGACTAATATGTCTATATAAAGTGGGTAAAATCAAGTTGTCAACTGCAAGGATGAATATAGTCTGATCATGTTAAAGGTCCTTGAAATATTAGATATGTGATGGCTATGACTTGAAAAATGTTATTGTAAGATTGTGGCTTGTTGATGAGCCACTTCAGATCAATAGACTTCTGAATTCAGGTGTCTGGAGATACCTTACTAAAATATTCATATTACTAAAATCTAAAAAGCATGCTATTGTTCATAATAACATTGCCTGGACGCATGCATATGCATACGTGCATGTTTACCTCCAGTTACTATATTTTTTTCCCTCCCGATAAGATATTTATACTCAAGGTTTTAATACCAGTAACATATCCTGTTCCAGTTTTTGATTAGAATGATGTGAAACTGGTACTGATGAGTATGTAATGAAACTGAGAGCTTTGAGGAAAAGAAAACAAAGAAAAAGAAATTGTTTTGGTATGCATTGGTATGATTTGAGTATGCTACCGTTAGTGAGTATTGGTGCAGCTATTACGCACCGGTACACAGGTTCTTGGCATCTCGATGCTTGTATGGTACTGGTTTTGTATTGGAACAGTTTGGTATCAGTCAAACCATCCCATTCCGGGCATTTTGAATACATGTTTTCACTCTTGTGGATTATGGAGTTGCTTATCAGAAAGGCATGTCTTTGTAAACCCTATATTTTGCATTGTTTTCGTTACAAGTGTCGAAATATGAGTATCTTACAGAATGGTCCCGGTCTTTTCTCTGTAATGCTGATTAATCTCAAACTTTCCGCTGTCAAGATACCATATCTTTCCGTAATCCTGCATATCTGGGAATTAGCTTAATACATGCTTTTATGCTTTTGTGCATGGCAGAAGTCTCTGTAAATATACAGTTGGTCATATTTTAAATGATGACGTGATTTTTTTTAAAAAACTCATAAACGTTGGCTATGCAGTTCAACATTCAGAGGCTATCATTCGAAGTGGAGCATGGAGTGGAGACTTTGGAGGAAGCTAAGAAAGCACTTCAGAAGATAATCAAGGGGGATTGTAGGTCAACGTGACGTAACATAAGAAGGTCCTTGGTTATGAGGAATGAAAGTGGAACGAATATGCTCGCAGCGATCACAAAGAACCTCATATTTGAGCAATGCAGGGTGCCAGAATCTTGTATAAAGTTTTGTTGATTTAAATAAGATTGGGTTAATAATGATGAGTCCATGCTTGAGTATTTCCGTGGATGTAGAATGAGATTAATTGTATCGATGGGTGTCCTGATGAATTAGGGATGCAGTACCGAACCAAACTATCAGGTTTACTGGATTGTCCCGATCAGGAATTGACCCGGTTCATGGTCCCCACGTGGATTTGTGTACAAACATGTGTCGGACTGAGCCACCCAGAACTGCTAGGCTCCGGGCGTGGTCGGGCCTTCTACTGATTTGGGACTTCAGTTTCGAGGGAAAAGGCATCTGATGCTCTTTTCTATCTTTGTTTCAAGGTAAAAAGGGGGAGAAACAGTCTGATGCTCCTCTATTTGTTTCAAGGTAAAAGAAGAGAAATAGAGGAGAGAGGGGAAAGAGAGAACAGAGAGGGGAGAGGGGAGAGGGGGCGGGGTGAGGAGGAGGTCCAATCTGTATTTTCTTATCTTTTTCGGATGTTGCATTTTATAAATGTGCATTGTTTTTTTTTTCAAGAAACTTATACCAAAGTTTTGTGTTTTGCATGGTTCTGTGGTTGTAAATTATGATCAAATCTACGGGAAGATTTTTTTAAAAGAAAAAAAAAAATCTTGCGCTAGACTTGTGGGGTGGGCCAGAGCTTCTGGAAGTGTAGCAGGGAGAACTGTCTTTTGTGGCACGCCAACACCCCACCCAACCCACCCTCTCCTTTTTCTTTTTCCTTTTTTTTTTTAAAAAAAATGAAGCTTATATCGAAAAGTAAAGGTAGGTACAGATAGATACAAATCCAAGCAAAGCAACAGCAAGCTCACACAGAACTAATTAAAAACTTGGAACATTAGCAGCTGAAGTGGATTACCAAGAGGAGCATCCAGACTTTGCTACATTGTGGATGTTGATCGGAAGGTGAATGGTGGGGTAGATTAGATTGCTGTTTTCATAGTGGAGCATTCAAAAGACTGGATCTAAAGATAGGATAATGTTTGTCTGCCTGCCAGTGTTACGGGATTTTTTATATCTCGACTTAATGAGCTGCCTGTATTAGAGTAGTGTGACCGTTCCAAAGAAAGAGAGAATCCAGGCATTCAAATAGGAAACCATTTTGAGCACAGTAGCGTATAAGATTTGTAAGGCACACTGTATTGCAACATTTAACTTCCACACCTGGAATTGAGAAAGCTGAAACACAACTGACGTTACCAAAGTTTCAGTGGCATGGAGAACCGAAACACCTAGGAGATAAGGGAAGGTAGAACCGCAACAGCCATATAGAACGAGCATAAAAAGTCAAAAGCTAAATTGGTCCGTCAAAAGGAACACCATAGGCATCTGCCTGCAATAGTTAGACTTGCAATAGAGCATATATATATATGTATATATATATATAATAAGGCAAAACATCAGATGATTGAAATATGAAAGTCTGATATAGTGCTCTATTAGCTAGACAGTCAGCCACCTGGTTGTCCTCTCTAAAGATAGGAGAGACCACCTCTTGGAAAAAATTTTGTCTGAGCGAAAGATAAGAAGAGATTAAGGCCTAGATTGTTTTCAATATAACCAGCCTACTAAAGTCTTCATCAGCCACGTTGCCCCATGTATCTTATTAATTTTTAATTATACGTGCATGTGATATGAGAATTGTCTTGGATCATTTGAATCTAACGGAGGCATTAATGCCTTCTCCCTCTCTCATCCCATCCTCCCATCGGCAACACAATAAGACAAAAGAAAAAAAGAAAGAGATGAAGGACATGAAAAAGATGGCGAGGGAGAAAAAGAGAGGAGAGGATGCGCTCATGCATTTAGTTTTCATCCATGGATGCTCGCGCTCTTTGCATGCATCCAACCCCACCTTGGTCTCTTATCCTAGCATCGGCTTTTACTCCCAGCTTAGGCCTTTAGAGGCCTTTTTATAATCCCACTGTATTATCCACTAAAAAATAGAGTAATCATGAATACGATGTAATTCTTGAAGATATTCAATAGAAAATAAAAAATTTCTAGCAATTCCTATTCTTCCATGACTAATAATCTGATTAGTGGATGAACAGTCCTATCCTGATAATTTACTGTTTGAAGCCTAGCAAACTCGGGCCTTCTTCCATAAAAAAAAACCAAAAAAAGGGATCTCCAATTATGCTATCACTCTACCTCTCACGCTTCTCTTTCTTTCTGTTAATTTATATCGAAATCATCTCTAGCCAAAACTTTTCTTATAGCCTTCAGAATGACCAATTTCAACCATCTGTCCCAGCAATTTCGATTCCAAGTAAAATCTCGTATCAATAAATTAGTGCAGAAGAAGAAGAAGGATTCGTTCCTATTTGGAGGGCAGACAGAAAGTAGAGCCAATAACCGAAGACAAACATGGCAGAAGCTCCTCCGCCACCTCACCTAGTGACGGTGATGGTGAACAAGTTTCAGTAAATTTAAAATCTGACAGCGAGGAAAGCCTTCCATGCGTCTATCCTTGACCCAGCCAAAAATCACCCAAGGCCATCCATGGTGGCCGCCCATGCTCCACGCAGAGAAAAGGCCACTTTATTGATTCTCGATTTGTATGTGTTGTGGGAATCGCGATGGGCAACTTGTGTCTGGCACCTCTCTTCTTCTTGCCCCATCGTGTCGTGAATGACAAAAGAGATACAAGGAAGAAAAAAAAAAAAAGGCTTCGCCCCTCCTCTCTAGTCCGAAGAAAGGCTCCGACGGTCATCGGCCTTCCCCGTGTGCACGCACGCCTCCACCGGCGTCGGGGCCGGTTTCGCTGCCCTCGCATGGCCTCTCCCGATTTCGCTGCCCCGCACGGCCTCTACTGATTTCACCACCCCTGCATGGCCTCTCCCGATGTCGACATCGGATCGACGGCCCCGCGCTTCTCCATCACGCGCTGAGGCAGGATCAGCAGCCTGCGGGGATCGGTGGCCTGCGACCTTCCCAGCGTGCGTCCACACTCCTCTATTACGCACTGAGGCTGGATCCATGGACCAGGCCCTCCCTCGCACTTATCCCGCCTTCTCTGTCATGCCTCGAGGCTGGATCAGTAGACCGTGGCCTCCCTCGCGCTCGTCCTGCCTTCTCCGTCGTGCCTCGAGGCTAGATCGCCGGCCCCGAAGGTGTCCCCTCACGCGGGCGCGTGTGCTTTTGCCTTCACCGATGCCCAGATCAATGGCCTGCGCCTCCCGCACAACCCCGTATGCTAGGCTACGCCGGATCGGTAGCCCTAGGGCTTTCTGGCACCCCTCCTTCAGCTGACGCCTCCTCAGCATGCGCCCCTCCCTCAGCCGACTCCGCCTCCATGTTCCCCTCTATCGAACGACGCCTCCTGCATGCTCGCACGCTCCTCCGGCGGTGCCGAGGCAGTCCCTGCAAGCGGCTCCGTGCCCCCTGCACGCCAAAGCCGCACTGCTCCAATGGCGCCGGTTGGTCCCAAGGAAAGAAAGATAAAAAATTAATGGCCTTTAATTGGCCTATAAAAGAGCCGCTGATTGATTTCAAAAATTAATGGCATCTGATTGACCAATTTTTTCAAAGGGGGAAGAGAGAGCTTGATCCGAAGTTATCCAAGACACAATAAGCCAAATAACAAAGAATCAAGCGGTGCCGGCAAGCTCTTAAACAAAAACACACATGATAAAAGATTTTTAAGCTTTCATCTATTATTCTTTTTTTTTTCTTCTTTCAGGATTTTAGAATACTTAAGCCGAGGCCAAGCCAAGCAAAAAATGAAGACCGAGTTGAGAAGAAAATGAAGATCGAGCAAAAAAAAAAAAAAAAATGAAGACTAAGTTGAGTAAAAAATGAAGACCGAACCAAGAAGAAATCAAATCAGAGTAGAAAAAAAAATAAAGACTGAGTTGAGAAGAAAATGAAGACCGAGTCGAGCAGAAAATCAAAGCCAAGCTGACAAGAAATCAAGTCTGAGCTGAAAAAAGTTGAAGGTCGAGCTGAGCAAAAAATCAAGGCCAAGTCGAGAAGAAACCAAGTCCAAGTTGAGAAGAAATCGAGTCTAAACTAAGAAAAGAATGAAGACCAAGGAAGCTAACCTAACGAGGCTGACCAAAATGAGATCGACCAAAAGAAATCCAAGCTCAAAAGACTGAAGTCAGCAGAAATTCAATCTCAGAAGGCTAAAGTCATCAAACATCCAACCTCAGTAGGCCGAGGTCATCAAAAGACCAATCTGAGGTAGAACTCTAAGTTAAGTCAAGATAAATATCAAGTTCAATCCACCAAGTTTGAAAGCTAAGATGAAGACTGAACTCGAGGTTAAGATCATCAAGAGGCTGACATAACAAAGCCGACCTAAGGAGACCAACCTAATAAACAAGATCGCCCAATCAAGGACCTATCTTCCTTGACCATAGAACTCAGAAATTCTCAGAGCATACTATCAGTAACATACCATTCAAACTTATTTCAATAAAAAATCCTTCTCTAGTTTTTCGTACTTATCTTTTTTATTGGTACACAGAAAAACCTAACATTCATTGGTTGGCCCAAAAACAAGGGCCTAACTAATAAGACCCCCAACCTGTTGATTTTCATCTAGCTGAAAGATCAAAAGCTACAAATAGAAAGCTAACTAATAAGATCCTTGATTCGTCAATTTTCATTTGAGAGTTAAAAATAGGAGGCTAACTAATTAAACCCGCAACCCGTTAATTTTCATCTAGGTGAAAGATCATAAGCTATAACCAAAGGGCTAACTAATAAGACCCTCGACCCATCGATTTTTGTTTGAGAGCTATAAATAGAGGGCTAACTAATAAGACTCTTGATTGGTCAATTTTCATCTAGGAGCTAAAAATAGGAAGCTAACTAATAAGACCCAGGCTCATTGATTTCCATCCAGGTGAAACATCTGAAGCTACCAAGGCCCATCAATTTTTATCCAAGCAAGGCATCGGATTGTACAAGCGACCTGATAGAAAGAAAAAAAGAAAGAGAAGAGAAGAAGGAAAAAGAGAAGAATCGACTCCCTCCACCCGAGGCCACTTGCATGCCAGCATGCATTCCTGGTGTCAAACCACACCGGATTAGTGATTACCAAGGCCCCCTTGCGCTCCCACATGCCTCTTGGTGCCGAGTCCTATTAGACTGATGGCCCCGGCTACCCCCAGCTCCCTTCCACGTGCATATGCATCACTGAATCGATGGCAACAGGCCTCCTCAAGCTACACGGGAGCCAAGTCGGCATCCCCTCTTCTCCGCCATGCACCGAGGCCAAGTCATGGCACCGCATGCCTCCTCTAGCATCGCCTACGTGCCCCTTCATTGTGAGTCGAGACTAGGTCGGCGGTCCTGCATGTGTTGAGACCAGGTCGATGGTTTCATGCACCCCGCGCTCCTTCGTCGTGCATCGAGACCTCCTCCACATGCTCTGCCTCCTCCGATCGACCCCTCCTCTTCCGTGCATGCCCCAACTCTGGCTGACTACTCCTTCACGAGCGTTGTCCCTCCTTTGGCTGACACCTCTTCTTCTCCACGTGCTCCTTCTTCGGCCAGCATCTCCTCCGCCTGTGTTGTCCAAGGCCAAGGACACCAAAGTTATCTTGACATCCAAGCTCACCTCTACATTGAGATTCACTACTTTACCTATCCCAGTGATAAACCAAAAGGATAGAGGAAGCTGGCACATCCACCAATGAGTCATCGCCTATATGTGAAGACAGAGGGCTATGCTTGCTTCTCAATGTCAAAGATGAGATTTGCCAAGGGCTCCATGCTGTCACATCTAATAACTCAGGAAGATTTAAATATGTGCAGACATTCTATCTAAGGCCTTAAACCTTACTTCTAAGGATCATACAACAAAACATTTAGTACTGTCCTCTTCAAAAAGGCTTGCCATAGGTCCCTCAAAGCCCAGTTCAGATATGCAAACTCAAGCTTCATTTATTCCGACACTAGCTGAGCCCCCTAATTGATGCATGTCATAGCACACCAAAAGTAACCCTACTTACTACTATATAAATAGGATGAGCAAGATCGTATCTACAGGGATCTTAATTAATTATTTAAAAATATATAAAAAAATAATAGATTGCAAGAAACTAAGAAAGAAACATGAAAATTACAATAAAAAGATTTTTCATTAATATAATAAAGAAGCATACATAAAGAAAAAAAATAAAAATGCGATACGAAACAACTAAATCAAGTTGATTTTCTAGCAATGCCAAATGGTAAATGTGCTCCTTGAATCCTTTTATTTTCTTCTATATAGACAACAGCAAGATGGTTGGAAGGCTTGCTCTAGGAACTCCAAGAAAGAAAGGTAGATGAAAGTATGAAAATATATATAAAAAAAAGATAGTGGTACTAGGATTAGGACCTCTCCTAGATTTGATAGAAGATGTGCTAGGGTTAGTATCTCTTCTAGACTTTTGGAGAAGAGAGAGAGAGAGGGAGACAGCAGCTTAGAGAAAACTTGGATATTCGCTTGATTGATTTTTAAGTGAAGGCATTGAGGCTTATTTATAGATATTATGAGAGAGGAGGCTTTCATGTTTTCTAGATGTGGGACTAAAGAAAGAGGATAGATGAATGGCTCCTTGGATTTTAACTCTTGGATCTTTAATGAGTTGCTTCTTAGCTATTGATCTTTAAGTTGTGTTCATACTTGGATCTATGTGAATGATTATCTTCTAATCCAAATCCTTGAATCTTGAGGACTTGTATCTGATCCCTTTATGAGTAAGTCACGTTCATACTTAGATTTGATTAGTCCTTGAGCTGGTTGTCTGGTTCACTTAAATCTAAGCTAATTTAAATCTAATTTAAGTTGTATGAGCCCAAACTCCTAATTACCTATAAAATAGATTAGAGAATATCAAATTTTAATAAAATAATATTAATTATTATAATATTTAGTGCTTCTAATGATTTAATTTAAGTATTTATCATATCTTCCAACTTGAACTTTGCTCGTCCTCGAGTAAAGTAGATAAATTAATAGTGTATACTGAATTGTCCTTGAATTGAAAGTTACCCTAGGTATTTCTAAAAATAGGAGATATCTAGTCAGACTATTAAAGAGATATTTCATTGGATTACTAATTTGATCTAGTTAATGGCTGAGTATTAACCATAGAAATTATTAGAGATCTTCTTTTATCAACTATCTATTCTACTTTTTAAATCCTCTAATTTGATGTGAGCTGGATTTATTGTCTTCTTACAAGTTAGTCTTCTTATTATCTACTTTTTTTTTTAAAGAAGAGTCTAGTGCAATGTCTTAGCCTCTTGAGCCTTCTGGCTAACTCTTTTAACAAGCTTTCAGTTAATGACTTCTAAACTAGTTAGCTTTAGGATATTAGGTGTAGAACATCCCTCAGGCTTACTGACTCGAGTCTAAAAAAAGTTATGAGATGAGACATACTCTATAATAGTTTCTTAGCACTCCTATCTTTTGATGCGAACTACAACACTTAGATGAAGGAGCATGATTACTCAATGAGATAATTTTTTTTTATAATAAAAATATTTTAAATTTTTTTTTGCATATCTCGATCTTTCCATCCAAACCTTCATGAAGTAGATTCATCATTGAGATAAGTAAGATGAGGATTCTGGAATCACTCTAAAATTTAGTCTGATCTAAAACTCTACCATTTATTAGATTTTCTTAATAATTTATTCCTCGATATTTTAAAAATTATTTAGACCGTTAATTACTCATTGATTAGGATTCCTGATTAACTCTAAATAGAGATAAAATTTGGGTATACAAAACTAATTATTTTTTTATCATACTTGAGGACTTAATTAGTTATTTTCTCTTCTAACTTAATTTTCATTATCCCCAATGAAAGAAGAGAATCATAACAAAATCAAAAAAAAATATAACAAAAAAGAATACCACCTGCGTCCGATGTGTGCATTCATTATTGAGAGGTCCTTTATTGTTGAACGTGATGTGTTCTAGACCAGCTAGCATAAACATGGCTTCCCCCCAAACTTGGTTAATTATTATTCTTAAAGATTTGTATGAAATAAAAATAAATTAAAAAATTATATAAACTGGGTTGCCTCCTAATAAGTGCTAAATTTAAAGTCTTCAGCAAGACTTTTATTAAGACTACTTCTAAGAAATTGGGTTGCCTCCTACTAAGTGCTAAGTTTAACGTCTTCAGTTGGACACAGCATGGATCTAATTTTTTGAATTATTTTGATTGTTCAGATATGCAATCAAAAGGTCTAGAATAGAACAATCTTTTTCTAATTAATTTAATTTTTATTTTTATTTTTAGTGGTGTGTATTCCTGCCTGTCACATGAGTGATCCAGGTTCGATCCCGGCAATGATGCCAAAATTTGATACACACTAAAATTAATCATACTCACTACTATGTATATAGGATAAGTCAGAACTATATCCACATGAATCTTAGTTGATTATTTTAAAAATATAAAAAAAAGAATAATAGATTATAAAAAACTAAGAAAAAATAAAAAAATTATAATAAAAAAACTTTTCATTAATATAATAAAGAAGTATACATAAAGAAAAAGAAATAAAAGTGTGATACAAAATAACTAAACCAAATTGATCTTCTAGCTGCACCAAATGATAGAGATGCCTTCTTGAATTCTTTCATCTTCTTCTGTGTAGGCAGTAGTAAGATGGTTGGAAGGCTTGATCTAAGAACTCCAAGAAAGAAAGGTAGATGAAAGTATAAAAATTTGGAAAAGAAGAATAGTGATACTAGGATTAGGACCTCTTCTAGATTTGATGGAAGGCGTACTAGGGTTAGTATCTCCTCTAGACTTTTGGAGAAAATAAAGAGAAGAAGATAGCAACTTAGAGAGAACTTGGGCATTGGTTTGATTGATGTTTGGATAGAAGCATTGAGGCTTATTTATAGGTGTTAGGAGGGAGGAGGCTTTTATATTTTCTAGATGTGGGACTAAAGAAAAAGGGTAGATGAATGGCTCCTTGGATGTTGATCTTTGGATCTTTGATGAGTTACTTCTAAGTCATTAATCTTTAAATTATGTTCACACTTGGATCCATATAAAAGATTATCTTCTAATCTTGATTCTTGAATCTTAAGAGCTTGCATCTGATTCCTTCATCAGTAAGTCGTGTTCACATTCAAATTTGATTGGCCCTTGAGCTAGTTGCCTGATTCACTAGTATATGATAAAATTTATGAATGTTCTAGAAATTAAACTAGCAAGATGAGATAAGATATTTCGAAGCCAATCTTGCATATATATCAAGGCTTCAACCATATCATAGAATAGGCTATTATGAAAATCATCCAAAACCCTTCCAACAGTGCAGGCAGACTCAAATGCAATAGTAGACACCAAAATTATCAATATATCCCAAACCATCCTAGACAATATTAGATATTTTGATTCATTGATTCTCCAATATTTTAAAATATCAAAATTTTAATCCCCTAGAGGATGAACCTGTTATAAAAAAAAAAATATATTGCATGTTATTTTATTAATATTATTGAGTTATATTTTAATGCAGATATATAAATTAGAGATCATAAATGACCTTCTCTTCCAAATAGGTCTCTAATTTTGACCTGGATAGTTGGGCAACTCCTTCTTGGATAAATTCTTTATAATCTTGCATGAAAAAGCTTTCATCTTCTCTATCTTCAAATGTAGATACCATCTCCTCCACTTACACATGAGATCCATATGCACCATATAAAATTATATAATGATCATAAAGACCTCGAATAACATTATGCACTTCTTGATTTCAACTGAAGCATGATCACCATTACCATGAATTTTTTGAAAGCAATACTTAATAAGCTTTATTTTATGTCTTGGATTAAGAACAACTCCTACAGCAAGAATGTGAGAGCAAATTTCTAATACTTGTCAAATTTCTCTTGCATTTTTAAGGCCATCATCATCATAACTACATTTGAACTCTTAGATTCTTGAATTAACGGCATTTGTATTCTCCAAATCTCATAGAAATATAAATTTGTAGTTGTAAATTTTGTTTGTGAAAAATTTTTAGTTAAATGATGAAAACCTTTAAAAAGCTACAAATAATAATACCTTGAGACCAATCTTTCTAAGTTGGTTTATTTTCAAAATTAGGATCCCCTGGGCCAGAAGTTCATATAAACACATTCTTTAAATTGTATAGCATTATTTAACATGAGATGCATAGAATTCCAACGAATAAGTACATCTATACATATCATGTTCTTATCATTCATCTTTAATTATTAGATAATTCCCATAAATATTTCTAATTTTGCTTGAGATGACTTTATAAATTTAATAGCCGCGCACGGATCCTATCAATAGCATCCTCCACTACCCTTAATCCGTCCTTTACAATCAAATTAAGAATATGTGTATAGCAACACATATAAAAGGACCTGCCATTCAAAAGTAAATCTCTTCTAAATTATTTTTGAAGTTCCATGGCCACAACTATGTTTGCTAACAAAGTATCAAGGGTGATTGGATCCAACCTTTTTTCAATATTCTAAGATAAAATATAACTTACAATACAATCACTAATGACTAAGCCTGTATGTGATGAAGGCACCATCTTAAAGTTGATAATATATATTTTAATTTTTCAATCATTAGTGATATAATGTGTATTAAGTCACATGTATTCCAATGTCTGATTTGATGTCCATATATCAGATGTTAAGCTGATTTTTCCATAATTTACTTTAAACAACTCATCTAGTCTTCTTTTTTCCCTTTCATTTGCTTTAAAATAATCAGATGCTAATGTTGTCCTTGAAATAATATGAAATCCAGGTCTAAGGTTTCTAACTAACATCCAAAAAGCTGAATGTTCAATTATTATAAATGGCATCTCTTATAGAATTATCATTTCCAAATATGATGTCTGAGGGAGAAGTAGATAGGAATGAATCTGTTAGTCTTGGAATTGATTTTAATGATATCAAAAGAGTTTGAGTACAAATTATAGTTACTAGTATTATTACTTGTGAAAATGATTATAGGATTTCTTATAATGCTTAATGATTAATCTTATTTAAGAATAAGTTCTCTCAAAATTTGAGTAAGTTTGTGCTTCCAAAATTAAATATTCAAGTTATGAAAGTACGTAATTAAAAAAATCGAGTTTGGTAGGAAAGAAAATTTAAAAAAGAGAAAATTTATGTAAAATAATCTTCTGATTTTGAAGATGATGAATTTTTAAATTATATTTGTAAATTAAATAAAATTTTGTATGACTTATTACGACGACAGTTAAGAAAAAGTAATGGCATGGGGGCATTCGTTCCGGGTATGCAGTTTCCCTCGCTACATTGCATAGAAAATTGCACCATCCGTGAAAGCTAATGCAACGGATGAAGTATTGTTCATAGGGGAGTTGCCACGCCGGTATTGGCGGGCGTCGGTGAGAACAGTTTTTTGTGCGCGCATGAGATGGCCTGGCTTTGTGCGTACAAGTTGCCATTAAGCCTCTGGATTTTATTAATATTCAACATCAACAAGGTGGCCACCATGGACTTCCTCTCAGTCGCCTAAGATGCCATGTGGTTTGTTATGCGACCACCCGAGGGCAGTGCAATAGGTTGATATCTTAGTAGCTTAGTTGAAGAGCCATGATATGATATGGAAGGAATATTTATTTGTTTGGGGCTGTGATGACGACATGTAAATAATTCTTGTGAAATTCAGGTCTAAGGTTTCTAACCAACATCCAAAAAGCTGAATGTTCAATCATTATAAATGGCATCTCTTGTAGAATTATCATTCTTGCAAGTTCCTCGCGACTTCTTTCCTAACACATATTAATTGTTTCTGCCTCTTATCAAGGCTTTTTTTTTTTTTTTGACTTACGATTCTTGATATGTTTGCGAAAATGACTTATTAACAGATTGAAAATATAAAATGGCTATAATTGCATTTCGCCTTATCTTTTTGGTTTTCTATCTCAGAATAATGGTTCCATATCTTTGGCCTCCTTTTTTTTTTTTTTACTCACTTTGGAGCTATCTATGTTAGAGGGCCGTGTACATTAAGAAATGCTACAATCAAGTGCACTTGAAGTTTCGGCTGCATTTTCATTACTACCCATCATAGACATTAACATATTTTGCATAAAATTAAATAAAAATGTATAAGCATGAAATGCAATTAAATATGATAGATAGATAAAATGATCTTATCCATTGTTCCTATCGAATAACTTGCATGAAAGAATAAATCATGAACATGAACACATTTATTTGAAGAGATGGGAGCGGGTTAAAGAGAAAGGAGGTTCGACTTTTTAGTTCTTTAAGCTGCTTTCATAAACATGAACACATTTAATTGAGGAGATGGGAGTAGGGTTAAAGAGAGAGGAGGTTCAACTTTTTAGTTCATCACCATGAACACATTTATTTGAGGATAAAAGACTATGAAGATATTTATTCTAAGCAATCCATGAAAAATTATGCTTGATCTATGCCGGACTTCCACCCTTCTTGGCTCCCAAAAATGACAAAAAATGGTTGAAAATAAAAGCAAGTTTTTCTTTATTTGAATGCTGCATCCTATTTTAGGGATTTATGAATTCCCTACCATGACTAATTACAAAACGGATGATAAAAAATAGATGATGACTTGCAGTTGGCCTAGAACTTTATTTATGCACTTGGACTTTAAATTCTTCCTTCAATAGCTTCAATACAGGTTATGCATTAGACTACTTTAAGCAACTAAAAAAAGATACCATGTATGGTAACTGATGAGCAAAATTTTTCAATATGAGATCTAAAGAGGATCCAATGCCACTGGTGATAACGATCGGCCAGAATACGGATATATTAGTATCTAGAGGAGAACCAATGCCACCAATGATAATGATCAGCCAAAATATGGATCTATTGAAATTTAGAGGGAAACCAATGCCTTCTTATAGCTTGTGACTTGAACACCGCCGGAATCCGTCGGTGATAACGATTAGTTATCGATGGAGGGGCATTATGACTGGTGGCCCATGGGAGCTGGAGGTTCCTGCTAGAGTTAGGCATCGAGTCGGCCGCCTATGGACTGGCTCGACTCGACATGAATTAGGCCATACCTGGCACGGCCTGCTAAGTACTATAGCGGACCGTGCCATGGCACGGCCCAAATCTAGGGGTCGGACTGGGCTAGGGGTTTGGTGGCCCATGATCCTGGCTCGGCACAATCCTTCAAGGCCTGAGCTGGCACCGTCCGCATGCCAGCCCATTTAGCATGGTATATTTTTGAAGTTTTTATTTCAAAAAATAATTTTTATAAAATAAAATAGATTTGGAAATAAATTAAAAAAGATAGGAGATATTAAATTTTTTTTGTAAAAGTAAAAATCATCTTGTAATGGTAGAAGGTTTGGCATGGATCCCTACCAGTTTATTAATATAAATCAAAATTATACAAAAGATGGAGAGGGGGCTAGGCCTAACCTCCAGAATATAAAGAGAAAGAGAAAAAAAATAGAGATAACTTACCTCAATAAATAAAAAATAAAAATATATAATTTTAAAAAAATTAAGAATTAAAAATAAATCTTACTATTTGTCTATTGTGTTTGTATCGTCCTCATTATCAGATCCAGTATCATATCCTCCTTTGTTTTGAAGTCTCGCCTCCGCACCTAGCCAATCTTTGAAGCCTGTTTCATATTCAAATACTGACCTTTATGAAGCACCGTCAATGAAAAAATTTGATTTTTGACAGGTTCGTTCAGATGGATCAAGAATATTTCAAAAAATTTTCTCTTGATCCAATCAGATCTTGAATATTTCAGATCTGATTCTTATTATTTAATAAATAAAAATAAAAAGATAAATTAAATCAAATTTAATTTACCTTGATTTGGGTAATCCTATTACCCTGTAGATGATCCTGATTGCAGCGGAAGGTTCTGGATCTTAGCCACGCAAGCGCCTGGCCTCTACCGGTATCCACTCGGGTTGGATCTGGAGATCCTCTTCTTCTCTATCACACCTCCAAAAATCAGATCTGGATCTGATCTGGAGGATCTTCAAAACTCTTTTGAAGATCTGCAGTCGTCCTTTTGCAGCAGCGCAGCCTTCTTGCTTTTGATCGCCTTTCTTGATCTGAATCGCACCAACCAAAGTCCAAAACTTTTTGGACGTGGAGAGCAAGGGAGAAGAGACTATGGCATGGAGAAGGAGGGGAGAGGCAGCCTTGGGGCGTGGGCTAATTGATTGAATACTCATTGAATTAGTTGGGCGCAGCAGGGTCTTATTTATAGACCTCTTGTGATCCAACTCCTCTTCCTCCCAACCAATCACAACCCTTTGTGAAATCAGATCTAAATCTGATTGGTGGGAATAGACCCTGATTCCTCCTTAGAGATTCCTCCTTAGAGGGCGCCTAAGACCAGTCAAACTGGATTCTTAGTAGAACTCTAATTGGAATCCAAAAGGGAGGTGGAGTCCTTTGTCCAACAAGGACTCCTAGGCGCCTCCTAACTTGGGCTCACGCCACCCTTGGCGTGCGCCCTTCTCCTTGCCAGGTTCTGGCAGGGGGACAGGCCCCCACCAGCTCTCCAATAGGTGCATGACATGTGGTCAAAAGTCAAAGGGTCAATGGTCAACGTTTGACAGTCAAAGGTAGACTTTTGACCAAAGTCAAAGAACAAGAAATGGCAGGTGACCAAAAATGGCAGGTAATGTCTTACAAATAAGACAACCTTTTCTGACTTGGACAACCTCCAGTCAGACCATATGAAGGCCTCTGATTGAGCACAAACTCCTTTGGCTCAGTCAGGACAACTTATTTATGATAGTAAAAGAAGAACGTTAGGTTCAATCGAGTGCTAGCACGATTTCCTTGAACCTAATTGAATCTCATTCAGATCAATTGAACTAGATCAGTTCAATTGATGATCACCAGATTCAAACCCTTGTTTGTGTGACCCAGTTAGGTTCAGTTCTGTATGGTAATGGGATATGTCATGATCTCTATCATCGACATCATCGAAACTCCTTTCGATGGATCAGAACTCTTCTGATTCGAACAGCTAGAATGATCGATCATCTAAATCATTCTAATTGCTCCCAAAATCCACCAGTGACACCTAGCAGTATATGGTGGCAACCCATCAGAGCTGAATGCGAACCTCTTGGTGCAGCTACCTGTGTGATTAAGTTCTTCTATCTTGAGCCCCGATCAGATTAGGGTTAAGGTGAACTCGTCAAACCCTAGTCTCTGTCATATGATGTAATCATTCGATTCGAGTCCAATGTGAAAATCTAAATAGAAACTCTTTCTATTATTTCACTC
Organism: Cocos nucifera; assembly: GCA_006176705.1. Classification (NCBI taxonomy): domain Eukaryota; kingdom Viridiplantae; phylum Streptophyta; class Magnoliopsida; order Arecales; family Arecaceae; genus Cocos; species Cocos nucifera. Next base: position 2,273,967 of record QRFJ01000246.1, read on the forward strand.
TGCCATGGCCATGGGCTTTCTGGACTTGATTCTCATGATCATCATAGGGCTGCTCCTCTACCACCGAGGTAGATAGATTCCATCTTGATGCAATCCAGTTCCTACAATGAACATGCTATAGCCAACATACACCTCAGGGTTCCATATGGCTAGGAGACCGAGTAATGGTGTAGTCAAACTATAACACCCTCAAGGTGAACTGCCGATGCATCTCAGGTCAAAGAACCAGACACACTACTGCAGCAGCATCGAGTCAGTCATTGACGAGAAGGTAGACTTCCCTAATGACTACTCGAGGTGGTCACGCTCAGTGCCCTCGTTCTCTAACGAGTACCTGTACTCTCGCTCCGGTGTCTCCACACCGTAGACTCAAGACTCATCTACTAAAGAGAAGCGATTGTACACCAACCTTCCGGATCAATCACCATCCTCGTGATGATCCTATGGTCGGGAGCATTTTATGAGTTAATAATGATTATTCATGTCTTAAATTTTCAACTCTTGAAAATATGAATTATCATTACCATTAACTCAAAGGATGTATCACAGACACTAAATACACATATGTGATAGAAAATAACCCATTTTATTATTTATAGTCAAAATTATAATTTTGCCCCTAGAAGTGTATTACAAGTGTCAGCCAATTCTGGCTTCTAGGGCACATATATCTAACAATCTCCCACTTGTCCTAAAGCCAATTGGCTACAAGTCTAAGTCCCATCTTCTCAAGGTGGGCTTCGATCTTCTGCTGGCCCAACGGCTTTGTAAGTGGGTCTGCCACATTATCTGTGGAGTTGACTCTCTTGACCTCAACGTAACCTTTCTCAAGGTAATCGCGGATGAGGTGGTATCGCCGCTCAATGTGCTTGGATTTCTGGTGAGACCTCGGCTCCTTAGCAAGGGCTATGGCGCCATTGTTGTCGCAGTATAGAGGAATGGCATCTGATGGCATTACTCCAATTTCTTCTGCAGCAAACTTCTTGTACCAGAATGCTTCCTTTGCAGCCTCTGATGCAGCTATATATTCTGCTTCCATGGTGGAATCTGCTATCACAGTTTGCTTGGAACTCTTCCAGCTGACAGCTCCACCATTGCACACAAACAGACTTCCAGATGTCGACTTTCGATCATCTATATCGGACATGAAGTCCGAGTCTGTGTATCCCTGGAACTTGGAGTTCTCCATTACCAAAGACCAACATCATATCCTTAGTTCTTCTCAAGTACTTAAGGATACATTTCACAGAAGTCCAGTGTTCTTCACCTGGATTTGACTGATATCTGCTTGTGACACTCACAGCATGGGCTATATCAGGTCGTGTACATAGCATGGCATACATGAGGCTCCCTATTGCAGAAGCATAAGGGATCTTGCTCATGCGTTCTATTTCCTCAGGTGTGCTGGGGCACATCTTCTTGGAAAGATGAATACCATGTCTGAAGGGTATTAATCCCCTCTTAGAGTTTTCCATACTAAACCTCTTTAGTACTTCCTCTATGTACATCTTCTGTGAAAGTCCTAGCATCCTATTCGGTCTATCCCTATAGACCTTAATTCCTAGAATAAAGGATGCTTCACCTAGGTCTTTCATGGAGAATTCCTTGGACAACCACATCTTGACTGATGTCAACATGGGAATATCATTCCCAATAAGGAGGATGTCATCCACGTACAATACGAGGAAGACAACAGCGCTCCCACTGACCCTTTTGAAAACACATGGTTCCTCTTCATTTTTGATGAAACCAAACTTTTTGATCACATCATTGAAACGAGTGTTCCAGCTCCGAGATGCTTGCTTAAGTCCATATATGGACCTTTGCAGCTTGCAAACCTTGTGATCAGTATCACTGGATGTGAAACCTAGCGGCTGTTCCATATAGATATCTTCCTCAAGATATCCATTTAGGAATGCCGTTTTCACGTCCATTTGCCATATTTCATAATCGAAATAGGCTGCAACAGGCAAGCAATGTGCGGATGGATTTTAGCATAGCTACTGGGAAAAAGGTATCCTGATAGTCAATGCCTTCGCACGTTGACTATAACCTTTTGCCACCAGTCTAGCCTTGAATGTCTCCACATTCCCATCTGCACCAATCTTTCTCTTGAAGATCCATTTACACCCAATAGGTACTATACCTTCTGGTGGATCTACCAAGGTCCAGACTTGGTTTGAGTGCATCGAGTCAATTTCTGACTTCATTGCCTCTAAGCCATTTCTCGGAGTCGATATCTGATATCGCCTCGTTGTAGGTTTTGGGATCATCACCATGAGCACCATTACCTATGAGGAACATTTTCCTCTACATCCTCTGAAATAATACCTAAGTATCTTTCAGGGGGACGGGAAACTCTTTCCGATCTACGAGGTGGAGGAGGTAGTGTTTCTTATTGGCTCAACCTGATTTGGTTCCACTTGGTCCTTAGCTCGTTCTGCTTGTGAGACTTTCTCATCAAGCTTAATCTGCTTTCCAATGCCGCTATCTTGAATAAACTATTTTTCAAGAAAGATGGCATGTCGACTCACAATCACATTGTGGTCTTCTGGAATGTAGAAATAGTATCCTAATGACTCTTTAGGATATCCTATGAATCGAGCTCTAAAGGACCTAAACTCTAACTTGTCCGCTTGTTGTCTTTTGACATGAGCCGGACAACCCCAAATTCTGAGATGACTCAGACTTGGTTTCTTACCGTGCCATATCTCATACGGTGTGGTAGGAACGGTTTTAGAGGGAACCCTATTCAGTAAATAGATTGAAGTTAATAATGAGTATCCCCAAAGAAAATCAGGGAGGTCTGTGAAGCTCATCATGGATCGAACCATATCCAATAGAGTCCGATTTCTCCATTCTGAAACCCCATTGAGTTGAGGTGTTCCTGGTGGAGTCCATTGAGAGACTATGCCATTTTTCCTTAAGATAGTCTAGGAATTCCCGGCTAAGGTATTCACCTCCTCGATCTGATCGAAGAACCTTAATGGGTTTTTCCAGTTTGTTTTTCTACTTCATGTCTGAATTCTTTGAACTTTTCAAAAGCTTCAGACTTGTGTGTCATAAGATACACATACCCATACCTAGACAGATCATCGGTAAAGGTAATGAAGTAGACAAAATTGCCTCTAGCCGGCACATCAAATGGGCCGCACACATCAGTATGTACTAGGGCAAGGAGATCTGTGGCCCTCTCCCCATGTCCAACAAAAGGGAGTTTAGTCATTTTGCCTTGAAGACAAGATTCACAAGTTGGATATGACTCAAAAGTCAATGGACTCAATAGCCCATTTTTCTCCAATTTGTTAATCCTATCTTCTGCTATATGACCTAATCTCAGGTGCCATAGATATCTGTCGTTTGGACTATCCCTAGGTCGTTTGGCATTCACGTTTTTGCTCGATAGTTAAAATAGGTACATCAATATGTAACTGATAAAGACCATTAATAAGGAAACCATTTGCAATTTTATTTCTTTCATAAAGAATGTTACAATGGTCCTTAAAGAAGGTGATCACATAACCTTCTTGTGCTAAGCATGAAACAGAAATCAAATTCCTGCTAGCTGCAGGCACATAATAACAGTCTTTTAAAACTAAGTCTAAACCAGATGGTAATCGAAGAGGGTATGTTCCCACGGCTACTGCAGCAACTCTTGCTCCATTACCGATGCGTAGGATCATGTCTCCATCCCTCAGCCTCCTGCTATCCTCAAGACCCTGCATAGAAGTGCACAGATGAGCACTAGAACCAGAGTCAAGCACCCAACTGGATGCAGAAGAAACCGTAAGGTTAGACTCAATAACGAGCATACCTCCAGAAGGACCTTCCTTCTTGTTCTTCAGGGTGGCCAGGTAAGTAGGGCAGTTCCGCTTCCAATGGCCGTCGCTGTTGCAATGGAAACACTTTCCTTTGCCATCGACTTTTTCTTCGGTTCTGCCTTCTTCTTCTTTGATCCTTCCACCTTTTGCTTTTTCACAGACTTCTTTTTCTTTCCATAAGACTTTCTTTTGGAAGAAGTCCGTTCCATAGCAAGAACTGAGCCTTTAGAACCTTTCATAGAAAGCTCAGCGGTAACCAGCATATTCATTAACTCGGCCAAGGAATTTTGAAGTTTATGCATGTGGTAATTCATGATGAATTGCCCATATGCATCAGTCAAGGATTGCAGAATAATATCGTTCTGCAGATCCAAGTCCAACTTCACACCGAGCTTCTCAAGCTCTTCCATGTCCTTGATCATTGTCAGACAGTGATCTTGGACTGACTGCCCATCACGCATCTTAGCCTTAAAAAGTCATTTCGTGACTTGATATTTGGCTGCGCGACTCTGTTCACCAAACATCTCCTGCAGGTGAGCCAACATTTGGCGAGCAGTCCCGATATCTTCATGTTGGCGCTGGAGCTCATCAGACATCGAGCCCAACATGTAGTATCTGGCCTTATTATCTTCGTCAATCCATTTTTCCAAGAGACGCTCTCTGTTCAGTGGATGGACGAGCTGGTAAGGTGGGAGGGTCCTGGTCCAAAACATGTGTTAACTTCTCTGAACCAAAATAATTTTGTAGTTCCTGAGCCAATCTTTATAATTGGGTCCAGTCAGTCTATGTGTGTCCAGGATACGTGCCAGTGGGTTGGACGCAGACATTTTCCTGTAGAGAGTCAAAGATTCTAGTTAGATACTGTAATTTTGACTTGACCAATTTGTTTAGGGATTTTATTTTTAAACAAATTAGCTCCCACTATTTTCTCGGATCCCTACACTCCCTCTGTAGAGATGCGAAAATCTCCATGATTAATGATTTCTAGTGGGTGGTGCGGTCTCACCAACTGACTCATCACCTCACCTAACAGTTATTGGTGATGGGTTAGCCAATGAGTGAACAACTCTTGTTCAATGATTCTCTAATCATGGTGCACCCAAACTTGGTCTCTAATTCATGAATCTCACCGTATCCGAAATATTGATCCACTCCTTAGTTAAGTCAGACCCACCATTTGCATAGACTGGGTTTCCTAATTGAGTCTCTCACCGTATCCAAAATATTGAGCCCAACTCATCCTCCAGCCCATAGCATCCAATGCCTAATAGACATGGTTGCATCTTCCCGGTGCAACTGAGCCACTGTATCCAGCCGAGAACAATCAACCCCGGGAAGGGCCCGCACATCTACAATGGTGGAAGACCTCAGACTTAATCTTTTCTTAGGGAGAATTGATTCAGGTCTCATTAAACTAGACTTGGCTTAGTCATAACAATTATGACTAACCTAGTGGCATGGGTTAGCTCGGATTATTGACCACCTCAGATCAGAACTGTGTCAACAGATATGGCCAGGTAAGTGAGACCGGTGGAAGGAATATGCCATTAACTCGCACAAGAACGCATTCAGGTCGAGTAGCTTCCAATTAAAAACCAGTCGGTCGTCTGTGCCAAACTTACCTTAGACACCAAATTGTTGAGTCAGAACCAATTGGGTTAGCCTACAATCCAGACTCTAACCTCTGAGCCTAATTAGGTCTTGCTTGATCGTGACTCGATCTTGACCCAGACTTAATCCTATTAGGCTGGTCAATTTAAGCATTGTTGATCCCATCTAACCAACTCTTGATTCGGTTTGATCAACCGCTTAGACCTAATTGAGCTACCCAAGCCCGAACCCAGTATTATGAATATGTCTTAGATCTGAAATTCTCAATTTTAGACCTAATTAATATTCCATAAACTTAATTCTTAATTAAGTTGGGTTCATAAACAATGGTCCGTTGAAAAGAAGGCGAGAGAAGAATCAAAGAGTCAAAACCTAACAATGAATTAGAAGATCTAGACCTGGAATCAATAGAAGGGTGGGGCTAGGGGACAGGGTGCCTATTGCTCAAAACCCTAATGAAGTGGCTACCTATTGGCTCAAAACCCTAATGAGGCGGCTACTCTCTACACAAGATGGACCGCGGAGGCATGGACGAGACTACTGTCATCGATCTAATTTTTTTCCCAAAACCCCTTCCCACTTTCTACCGCATAACCGAAGGTCCAAGAGATATAAATGGATATAAACGAATTTTATATCCAACCTAACCCGACTCGACCCATTTAATAAATGGGTTAAACGGGTCGGTAGATCATAACTCAAACCTGACCCATTTAATGAATGGGTTAAATGGGTTGACCTGTTTATGATCCAAACCCATTTAGATCAAATCCAAATCTATTTATGGCGGATCGAATATGGGTCGAGTTGGCAGATCGGGTTACTTTTTGTCGATCATACCCGTAACGGTTCCAAATGGACCGTGCCTAGCATGGCCCGTTTGGGCTAAAAAAAAAGCGAGTCGGATAACCCAATGGGCCATGCCTGGCATGATCGATCAGTTCTCGGGCCTAGGATCATGTCGGGCGGAGGGTTTAGGCTTTTGGTGCCATACTAGCATGGCCCGTTTAATAGATGGGCCATGTCTGGCATAGCCCACTATAGTATTTGGCCCGATGGGCCTAGGGCGGGCATGGCCCAATGCTCAAGTCTACTTCCTGCGAGCACTATAAGGGAACCCGGGGAGAGTGTTCAAGGTGGATGCGGAAGGGGGCAATGCGGGCGATCATATACATCGAAGGGAAGAAGAGGATGAACTGAGGAGCAATAGAGAGGATGGTGACGGTAGGAGGAAGCGAAGAGCGGTGGCTGACGAGCGGAAATAGATGGGCGGTGGTGGCAGCAGTGATTACAGCAGTGGCAGCGGTGGTGGCGGTGGCGGTTTATGACAAGTTGGTGGTGAAGGAGGGGTAGGCCAGGCGGGAGGGAAGGAGGATACAGGAGGTAGCCATAGATGAAGATGTAGGGGGATAGAAGAAAATAAGAGAAAATAGAGGAGAAAAAATCAATCAAAATATTAGATCTAAGATTTCATTATTTTGGAGAAGAGCATACCTTGAGACAAAGTACTGAGCATGCATTGCACACCAAAGTCACTACCTCACCAACCACCAAAGTCGTCGGTCGTCACCATTTCATTGAGGAGAAAGAAGATCGATCAGAAATAGAAAAGAAGCCCAAAAGATGGAGAAAAGAGCGATTAGAGATAGAGAGAGTGTGTTATTTTATTTTAAGAGAGCATATGAGAGAAAGACTCAGGATAGATTCGGATTCAGATGAGTGTCTGGGCCAGTATTGGATTCGGGTCTGGTCGGATCAAAATTCACTGAATTCAGATCCAACTCAAAAAATGGAATGATTCCAATTTTAGAACCCGACCTGGCTCCATAGGCCCTTTAAAATGATTTGGGTCAAGTCTATGCGGGTTGGATCGGATTGGATCATGGGTCAACCCAATCCATTTGCAACCTTAATTGCCGATTGACCATCTTAATTGAAATTGAACCAAGAGACCCATTTTAGCAATGGCATTCCAAATAGAGGAACATCCTCTTAGTGGCCTATGGGAAGCCCAAGATCTCAAAAAATAATATTTGGTAGATACCATCTTGCCCATAAAGAATTTTGATGAATTACCAACTGGGTTGGTATTTTACCAAGCAAGGCTTACCTTCATACCTTTGCGGGCCCCAAAGAAAAGTTTTAAAATCTAGCTTTGATTTTACTAAAATAGGCATAGGCACTGAGACTCCCGGATATCCTGATTCAAGCAAAAGTGGTCCTTAGATGATAAAATAAAGTTAAAATCTCCCATCAAAGTAAGAGGGATACCTAATGCTTGTCCTGCAGCTACTTGATCCCACACCATCCTCCAACAAACACCTGAAGTACTAGCGTAAAGAAACGCCAAAACCAAGGGGCTAAATCATGAAAAGAAGTAAGACCAAAAGTAATTTGACGATTAGCATGAATAAAATCAATAGACCTCCAATTCTTTCATTAAGAACTAATTCACATCCCTGAACAAACCAAAACCATATAGGCCGATGTGACTCTAAGAAATAATAAATATCAGGCCCATAAGTATGAACTAACAACTTAGCATGATTAGAAAAAAAAAAGGAGGATTTAGATGCCTCCTACAATTTTAGGATAAAATCTTCATTTAGTAATGTAAGAGGATAACTTAGAAGTAGACCCAAATTCATCAATGGATGACCCAAACAGATCTTCCACCTTATCTAACCCCAAACACGACTGCTTTAAACCATCTTGAGATGAAGGGGGCTTTGATTGCTTAAGTGTAGAAAAACACGAAGAATGATTAGGTAAATCTTCATCCGACCATGGAGTAGCATAAGTCCCTAAAATAGACTACTTAGCATCATGAGATTTATTTGGAATTTCCTCAGGCTGCAACCATTGCTCTAACTCCCCTATGGTAGTATTAGTTACATTGACCTTCCTAGTCGCAAATGAAGTCGAACCAATATCATTATGATCTTGCACAACTGGCAAAACTTCAACAACAAGCACCTTTTTCTGTAGTGATTCGGACCTTGAAGATCTTGTAGACTTCTCCTTAACGGGGGACCTTCTCCTCAAACACCAATCCCTCAGCAGAACTAGCTTAGAAATAAATAAAAAAGCAAAGTCCATAGTTTGTGCACCTCCAGCAACGGTCATTATTATACAGCAAAGATACAAATTTGATTGCTTTGATCTCCTGGTGGTACGCTATGGCTGAGCCCAGGATCCCGAGTTACTAACGAAGCAGATGGAGAGATTGACCCCTACTTAGCATTTCCCTACACATTCGGAGACATAGGAATTCAGGTAGCCCTCATCCATGGTCCAAACTACAAGTGACCCCCCCCCCCCCCCCACCAAGACCCCATGCTGTTGAACCTGACCTTTGCTCCTACACACGCACACAATGGCTTCAAAAGGTCAAGTTCTATGCGGACTTTAGCAAAGCTCGTTCTAGCCGAGAAAAAGGATCTAATCATCCAAAAATAGAGGCCGACCTCCCATCAAAATAATCTTGAGGATACTGTCTTTATCCCATAATTCTAAGTCTACGCATTAGCCTTCGTAAAAGCATCCCGGCCCGGCCCAATTGTAAATTAGGCCTCCGCTTCTCCAAAGATAAGATTCATCCCACCAGCGACCAATGGCTCTTCTCTAATGCCTTGTTCTTAGTTTCTTCATTAGAAAAGGTAAAAACCAAAACACCTTCAGACAACGGTGAAACCCTAAATTCCCCTTCAACAGCTCACCGCACCCTAAGTTCCCTTTGCACGAATTCTAGATAAAATTTGCATTATATTTTATCTAAATAAAATTTAAAATTTGTTGTAACCAATAGATTATTATGAATTTGGAATATACAGCTGCGGGACTTATTATGCATAAAATCTTTGAGTTTCAAAGTCCAATAATACCAGGATTTCTTTTTAAACAATACGATCATGATGTACTCTTGGAATTAAAAAAAAATTAAATAATCAAGCTGGTTTTATATGGTTAAAGAAAAATAGAAAAAAATTGTTGATCGTTAGGTCTTCTAAGCGATGCCCTTCCTTTCTCTCCCTCCCATTTCGGTTAGAGGAAGGGAGCAAAGCCTCACTTTCTTTGTCATTTGATCATGTCAAGTAGATCTATTCCTATACTGAAGCATTTTGGATGGGTTTGCACGAAAGATTTAAGCCCATTAGACTAGGTCGGGCCCAGAAGTAAACAGGCTAAACTGGGGCTTTGGAGTTAAGACTTGGCTAGTCCCTGGCCTACCCTGATTTTTTTTTTTTTTTTTTTTGCTTGTGTTATTTATTTATATTTGATATGTTTGTAGATTTAATTGATTTTTTTTTTTTTTAATATGCGAACTTAGTGGGATAATAGGCATTTTGTATGCTCTCGGCAATATTTATTTATTGATATTTAGCAATTTCCTTAAAATAGTTTTGAGCATTTTTATTAAATCTTAATATTTTCTAGAAAAAAATTAAAAATGATAATCAAGCACAAGGCCTAGCCCAAGCTTAAACTTTAGATGCTAGGCTCTAACAGGCTCGAACCTAGAAGATAGGCCCAAAGGTTCCACTAGGCCGGGTTAGGCCTAAAATAATGATAAGATCCTGCTCCAGTCCAGCCCGGCCTCTAAACAGATCTAGCTCTTCCTATTTCTTTAGTTTTATCTGGTGCTTCGGATTTATGTAGAAGTGCGATAGACTAGCTTTGCAAGATGATTCTTGTTTGCTTCATAACGATTGTTGCCAATTGTCATCGCAACAGGGGAGCAAATCAAATTGCAAACTTTAGTTGCTTCGCTAGATGTCCTTTGGCAAGGAGGAAATGATTATCTTGCCCAAAAATAATGCGGTCCACTAAAACCACACCCAAAGGATTCCATGCTGCAATATATATATATATATATATATAAAATAATACTCTATAAAGATATTCTATAAAGGAGTATTATAGTGTTATCAATTCAGAAAAATAAAATCCTCCTGTCGCCATGTGTCGGTTTCATATTAAAATAAATAGTGTGAAAAGAAAAAACATGAAAGAACCTCCAAAGAATTTCTTTCCAGATTCAAAATCTCCGTACCTCCTTCAATCTCAAGAGCGGCAGCAGGATTCCAGCCTAGCCACCATTGTCGTCGTTGGCATTAGCCCACGAAACTCCTTCTGCTCTAACCATCCTTCGTGCACATCTACCAATGAATCAACTTTCAAAACATCGATGGGTGATTCTTCTTGGATTCAAAATTCCCATACATCCCTCAATCTTAAGAGCGGTAATAGGATTCAGGCTTGGCCGCCATTATCGTTGCCGACATTAGCCCACGAATCTCCTTCTGCTCTAACCATCCTTCGAGAACATCCATCATTAAATCAGCTCTTAAAATATCGATAGATGATTCAATGGTGACTGCACACCAATGGAAAAGAGGACCGCTAGACCCCTCTCTAGCCGTTAGAGTAAGGTAAGCTCCTCATCCCCTTATTTCTTCTTTCTTTTCTGCATCGCTGGCATATGATTAAAGCCGGCAAGCCATTGTTCTTGGTTCGAAACAAGACAGCCTTATTTTTATTTGTTCCTTCACTCGCCACCAACAACAATCGCTGGTGGCACTATCGCTAAGACTACGACATCGTGCCATCAGCATGCCGTCATGGGTGGCCAGCCATATCCTTCAGGCCTCGCATGGGAGAGAGACAACGGGGAGCAAAACCCCCTATTTGAGAGAAGAAAAGGAGAAGAGAGTATTCTTCTCTCTCTTCTTTGAATTATTAAATAATTTTTTTTTAATATTTAGATAATTAATTAAGATATTAGATTGAAAGAAATAGATACAGATGTGTTAATTTTTTTAGTTTTTATATTCTTTTCTTGATTTTTTTTAAACTTGACACGTGGAAGGGAGGAGGAAGAAAACTCATAATTATTGATGGCATTTCTCAAGGTCTTCCATGGGTTGCTATCTGAAAAAGGGGCCACCAGAGCCCTTCGTTGGTCGCCGGAACAAGGTAAGTTTCTTTCTCCTTTTTTTTCTTCTTTAGTTTGGTTTCTTACATTCCAAACGGATCTTTTTCTCAAGCATATGAGATTCTATACTATATAAAGAATGTATTCCCACACTATTTTCTATTAAAGACTATCGAGACAAAAATCTTTCTTCCCTTGCCTTCTCTCTTTCCTTTCTAATCTTTTCTCCCTCCACAATCTCTCTCTATATATTTAATCTTCTCTCTTCATTTGGTTGGAAAGCTTTTGCAAACTGAATTGGCGCTTATTTTCTTAGGGAATCTAAGATTTTGATTGATAATAGAAGACAAAAATGATAGAAATTTTGAATTTGATTGAACGGAGGTCGATTGATCTAGGTTTCTAAAGGTATGCATGATAATTTTGAATTATATTTATCAGATGTAGATGCATAAGACTGCATTTGACCGATCATCTTAAATAAACTACCATAGTTAGAATTTAATAGATTTAATGATTATCTTCATCTAGTAACCACTTTATATTTGTCATGATTTGCTATGCTAAGCTCTATATTGTAAGATTGCTCGAGGAGGAAAAAAGGGTGCCGTTTTTTTTTATGAGTCAATCATCTATGTATACCCCACTTGGCCATGTTGGTATCTTGAATAGCCAAGTTTCTAAGTTGTTGGATCGAGAACTATTGCTAGAACAATGCCTGCCTCTAGAACCAAAATCAGTGCAATGATAAGTGGGACAACCTCCTTCATGATTACAAGAAGGTCCACAACTATGAGACTTGCGCTACGACTTCTACTGTTAGTAGCACCGTCGGAGACTGGCCCTCCTACTGGGCCATATAGCGGCATAAGTGGAAATCAAAATGCAAGAGCATGCGAAGAGAGCCGAATAGAAGGCAAGGGAGAAAGAAGGAACAGTGGTGGCGTTGGAGGCTGTAACACTCCACCCCTAAATTTGGATGATAGTATCACACCCCATCCTTAACTAAGGGCAAAAGAGATTTCTAAACTATAACTAAGATAAACTATAACCTTATTTAATCATCTATTTTCAATTAAGTTGATCGATCCTTTAATCTGTAATACAAGCATTTTAATTTAAACTTCTTAATCTTGCTAAAAATCATTATCTCAACTTAGCTCATTAATTTACATAAGCAAACTCAAGGTTCTAATTACAAAACCATACTTTATACATTTTATACAAGTCACTCAAAATATAACATACTTATCAGTTTTGGATTTAATAATCTCAACTATATAATACATCTCAAAATACATTTTTTTTACAAACCATCATCACAAAAGCTTCCTTTGATAGAAAAGTTGATACACATGCTAATATTTATTTCTGAGCTAAGGAACTCCAAAACTGTAGATAAAAAAAATAAGGGATGAGACTTGAAAGTCTTAGTGAATGAATAAACTATTTAATAATAAAAAATAAGAATGCTTAACCTATAATTTAATATAATACTTAAAATTAAAATTATTGAACTACTTTTTAAACTTTTCAAAATTTTAATATATCCAACAAGGTAAAGCCAAATAACAAGTCATGTTATATTGATGCAAGCTCTTTTTTGGCTATTACTGATTGCATCCCAGTGCATCCCTTCCAAGATGGTCGATATGTAGCATGTTATGATTGTAAATGATGCAGATAAGTCTCCATAAGCATACTGCAAAATTTTGCTTTGGAGGCGTCAGCTTTATGAAATGCTAATACTAATGTAAATACTGGGATACATCTGATAGGTTGATCATTCTTATAGGTAACCCTCTTCAAGAACACCAAATAATTTTTCCAACATTGAGATACTGAATTCCAAAGCTGAAAAATAAAATCAACAAATTTATTTCTTATTTTTATATTTGCACAAATATATATAAGGAAAAATACCAAAGCTAGCCTTTTTGCAAAATTAATCTTTTTCATTATAAAATATAATAAGAAAAACATCCAAAGTCATACTCACCTTAAATGGCTATTATACACTAGCTGATTGGCTTACTCAATGTATTTTTTAAATTTTTTTTCCTATAATACCTGATTAAATTTCTACTATGTAGTTCATGATCATAGCTATGCCATACATACCTGAATACAAATCTCTTAATTTATTAATTTGCTAGTTTGGGATGTTACAGAGGCGGCGGTATCGGTAAGAAAGTCGGGGGTACAATTGAGATTGATATTTAGCGAGAGAGAAGGAGAGCAATGGTAGAGAGGCAAGGGATGAGGCGGCACCAGTGGGCATGAAAAAGGTACGAGAAGAAGAAAGAAAGTGGAAGTGCGATTAAGATCGATGTTTATCGAAAAAAAAGGGGGAGTCGTGGTTGGACAGCAAGAGGGTGGGGCAATGAGCATGAAGAAGGTGTGAAAACAAGAAGGAAGAAGAAAAAATAATAAAATATTATTTTTAATAAAATAATAAAAATATAATATATAATTAATAAATAAAATAAAATATTAAAAATATTTATTATTAAAAAAATTAATAATTATACATCATAATTATCTATCCTGCGCAATGTATGGGCGCCTAGTTCCATATGAATTTGAATCGATTCGTCTGGGATGAGCTGCCATGCATAACATCCTATAATATTTGGACTAGTCTCGGTACGCTGGTCGCAGGAACTAGTTTAAAGTTAATAAAATTAATGCATCTACATATCTTAAATTGACGCTAGTTTTTGAACTAGTCACGGCACTCCACGCGTCCAAAATAGTGCAGAATTGAATTCTTTGAGGTGTTGAGTTTGCTAATATTTGAACTGGTCCCGGCATAGCGGTTGCCGGAGCTAGTTGAAAGTTAGCAGGATCGGTTCATCCATGGTGTTTCAGCTAATGTTTTACATGTAAAATTGCTGCCTGTGATGCTCCGACTAGCCTCCCACTTTTAAGTTTTATAAATCTATAGTGTTTATTTGAGGAATTCTTTGGAGTCCTTCTAATCCTATTACCACTTTGACAAGTTCTCTTGGATTATTATTGCTCTCCCTTCTTATTTTATATATTTCTTTCCTCTTGCAGGTATATTGTGCAAAGTAAACAAAGGTGGAGGCTTAAAAGAATAGTATACGTATATAGGGTCACAAAGTTAACTACTACACCAGTAAAGTATCCTCTAGAGCCCGTTACAGATAATATGGAAAACAGAAGGTCACTGAACGCCCATTACAAATGTCTTCCTTTTAACGACAGTGAACCAGTCTTCTTGCTCACAATAGAGAAAGAAGAACAAAGAGGATTACGGAGGCATGGGTAGCTTCAATGGATCTTCTCCAACTAGTAACTCATCGAACTCACTGGGCTTCTGAAGCCATCAAGTTCGGCAATGGCGCTCTCGATCTTTTCCTTCAATTGAGCATGATCCATGTCATCAGTCTGCACGCAAATGATTGGTTCAAGTTAGCTAATTTACGGGAAGGGTGTATATAGCTTCGATATATCAGTAATATGAGGAATTAATCTTTCAGGTTATTAATATGTCATAACACAGCAAGAAATAATCGAAAGAAAGTCTCTTCTAGAAACTCATAATGGCAAAAATACTTGGTAAGCTTTAAGAGTTTATTTCCTTCGAGTACGTCAGAACATCAGGAAAATAGTGAATTCACCAGAAAAATGAAAGAATTGTGAATGCTTGTTCAAAAAATTATGGGGAAAATACCTGCATCTTTATACTAATTCATGTAAAGACAACTAGCATGAGCGATGCAATAGGAAAAGCAATCAACAACTAATACCAAACTGCTAAAACCCATGGATTTAAAACAGTCACAGTACTTGTGAATTATTGAACAGCTAATGAATAGTTCAATTCTAAAAGCTGTGCAAGTAGTTTCACTCGGTCTAAAGAAAACAATTAACATATAGATACCGGTACTTGTAATTGTGCTCATTTTCTTTCAAATGGGAATGGATTTTTTTATCAGATTACATAGAGAAACCAATTATTTGACAGAGATGAAATCTGTAAAAGAATTCCTTCATGGTGCGTCATCGATCTCTCCAAAAACTTTTTTTTAAAAAAAAATAAAAAGCTAGTGTTGACTATATTCGCTCACATGTTTGATGTCTCTCTTTATGCCCTTTCTTGATAATGATATTTTTACCAAGGTGGATTCAAAGCACATGATAGATTACTCAACAATGTGCAACAGTGGAGATCAGAAAAATCCATATCAACATGCCATTTGTCAGGTGGAGACATATGACCCAGATTTCGTATATATTTTTTCGCTACAACTTCCAACTAATCCGACAAGTTCCTCATGGCAGGCAAAAACTTCTTTTGGTTATGGACAGAATGATGTGTGAATTATGTAGGCCAAGGAAGCACACCTTGTGGAAACAATTTAATATATAAGCCAAACTAGCACATGGTAATGAACTTGTTCAACTTCCTCACAAAGAAGATGAACAATGTGAAAACAATTTAATAACCCAAATTAGTGCATGATGGCTTTTATTTTTCAATTTTTTTGATGAAGCCGTAGGTTTAATCATCCGGTTTTTTATTCAGAAGAAGTCCAGAGACAAAAGTTACAGAAAGTTGTGCAACTTCAAGAGTGCTACGAGAGGAAGCCTCCACAGCTACCTCAGATATGCATGACAATAATATTATTAGCTTCATGAGGCATCTCGTTACGGCTTCTGAATAGGTTAAATAAGATCTCTCCATATGTCCAAAATTGGAGTCTAGGTTATGTTAGCAATGAATTAACAAAAAAACCTGCAACCATGGTGTTATTAAATAAGTTGATCCCAAACGTGTTGGTTTGGGAATAAAATACGGAGGTAGAGCCCATGAAGAGTAAAATAAAACATTGTAGGAAGAGGGTACATGCTCTGCAAAGCAGCTGAATCAGCTGTTATGTCCCCTGCAAAGAAAACTTCACACCGAAAACATGGGCTAAAAGAACTACCAGACAAATAATTAAAATAACTACACTCTTTGTGGTGGAGAAAAACAATTTTTTTTTTTTACTTTACCTGGTACTTGGAATTCAGATGTGACTCCCCATACCAAGTTTAATGTGGATCCTTTTTGTTTTTAATAAGAAGTTTGGTGTCACCATAAAATACAAGTCAGCCGGTCAGTCTTATCCCTTTTTGGTGTACTCTTACCCCATGACCTCAGCAGGTGATGCAACATAGAGAGAGAGAGAGAGAGAGAGAGAGAGATAGGGATGGATGGATGGATGGATGGATGGAGAGAGAGAGAGAGAGAGAGGAAGGGAGGATACCTCAACAAACAGGGTGTGCAGGAGGCTCCTGGAGACAGAGGTGATGCTGGCAGTGATGATGTTGAGGTTGAGAGACTCAAGGATCTCACACACCTTGATCATGGCGTCCCTCTTCTTATTGCAAGAGATGCTAACAACCAAAGTTCTATCACCCACTTCACAAACTCTAAGCTGCATCTCACCCCCAAAAAAATTGGAAAAAATATATATATTTATATATATTCAAAATTCTGTTTTACATTCTCATTCCCTCCATTGGCACTCTCAAGTCCATAAAAACAGGGTGAAAGAAAGCTTACTTCCATTACTTCGATCGATCGCAAGCTCGGGGATCCAGTAGTCAAGGTTGAGGCTGGTGAAGTTCTCTTCCTCTTCCTTTGCGTGAAGCGTACATCGTCGCGCTTGGTGTCGCCAATTGGCAGTTTCTCCTCTTTCCCTGACTCAAGGTCAGATATCTCTGCTAGTATCCTCCTTTCTTGGTCTTGAAGCTCCTGGATGTAATCTATTGCATCTTTGATGATCGATGCCTTATCCATCTGCAGCCAACCATCCCACCAATTAGTAAGCAATGAACAAACCACAATTCGACCGTTGCTTTCAATTAAGAATTTGAATCAATAAAAGCATTCTTTGCACAAGAATCGTAGTTAATTACCTTGGTAATGTTGGGGACGACACTTCGAAGGGCAAAAAGCCTTTCATTAAGCTTCCTTCGCCGGTTCCTCTCCATGACGAGGTTTTTCGCAGCAGTCGAGGACGCAGCATTGTCAGGGGAGCTCGAATCATAGTAGCTAGAAATAGCTTCATCCAATCCCCAGCTGCTTCAATTCGAGAGAACATCAGTCAAAGCACGAGTGTATTAAAGAGAAGAAGGCAGAAAGAAAGAGACATCCACTTCCAACTAAAAGGATTAGAATGGAAAAAGGCGAGGGAGAACGTAAACGTAAAATTGAGTCAATTGGATCCCATCCAAGGGGAATCTAAAACATATCCAAAACCACGAGCAAGAGCAACAGAAAGATTGGGATATCCCAAAAGAAAGTATGCAATTCTTTTGACTCAAAAAGACATCAGATAACCGAATCCATCAATGACTTGGTCAGAAATGATGATGGTGGAATGTATCTGGTCTTGTTGGAGAAAGGCATACAAAGAAAAAGAAGGTAACTCATCCCATATATCAAGATAATTTCTGGAATACTGGAATCCAATCAGAGGTCCCCAAAATGAAGAAGCTCTTGAAGGACTGCATCCAGGTTTGATGACTGATAGAAAAGGTGGTGGAGGTGAGAAGAAGATGGAGAAAGGAAGATAGAAACAGAGAGAGATATATGCATCACATGAGCTATCGCGGGAGGTATAACCTGTCGAGCTCTTCGGACTCCAAGAAACGCTTGGTTTCCCAATAGAATTTGTAGTCGGCCTCCATGTTATCCATCCCCTTGCTCTCTTGTTTGGTTGTGGTTTGGTAGCAAGAAAGCGAGCTGGAGCTGAGGAGCAGCTCCGCTGGCGTCCACTCCTATTTGTAGAGAGCCAGAGGAACACAAGGAGAGGAGTGGAAATATGAAGATAAAAAGAAAGGGAGAGGTTGTCACCCACTTGATTTCAATTCTATTACGACTTTAATCTTCCAAACAAAAAAAAAAAAAATCTTTAAAATCTCTAGGAAAAAAAAAATCTACCAGCAATTTACTTGCTATGCTTAGATTATAGAAGGGGAAAAAAAGGAAGAGAGAGAGAGAGAGAGAGAGAGAGAAGGAAGAAAAGAGGTGGAAGGGACAGGTGTTTGCCCGGAGGACCACACGAGGGAGGGGGATGAGAATGGGGCGGGTCTGCAAGTCCGCGCGAGGCCAGCCAACAACCACGTGTGTTAAAAACCCCTGGGCTTGTGGTGATCCCAACGTGTCACGTGGGGCCTCTTTTAATTTACTTGGACATCTCCAACTCAAACTTTGTTCTATTTCCTGTTCCGACCGTCCTGAACTCTAATGATTGAAATAGCATTGCTTTATTTGGTTCGATCTGAAAGATTTTTTTTTATTTTCCTAACTTTTATTCTTGTGTGCGTCTAAACAATGTAAACATATGTTTAAATTGTTTCTAATAAATCTATTTTCGAAAACATATTCTTGATGGTATATATATATATATATATATATATATATATATATATATATATATATATATATATATATATATATATATATATATATATATATATATATATATATATATATAATCTGAAGGCATTTTTGCCATATAACTTACCTATTTAACTTGTCTATATTAGAATGGATAAATTGTGCACTAAAAGAGGTCATATGAGAAATGAAACAGCACTTCTAATAAGAATCTAGATGGTATAAGATGAGAAAAAATAGCATTGTCAAATAAAGATGACACCAGATCGGATATGAGTTGGATTAGTCTATATCCATATTCATCTTGCAAGTAAAAATTCTATATCCATATCCATTCCATATCCATTTTAAATTAGGTCGGATCGGATCTAATAAAGATATGGATCGAATCAGATCGAATATAGAAGAGAAATTAATCAGATTGAATCGGATCAGATATATATAAATAATATAAAATCATCTTAATCTTGAATGAAAAATATATATTAAAATTATATCGGATCGAGATATATTATTATCTGTATCTGATCCGAACTCGCTTCGAATATTTTTTTTAGAACCCATATCTAAATTGCATTCCAATCGAGTCGGATAAAATCCATTCCATTCGGATCGGATCAAGTCGGATAAAATTCATCCTATTCGAAATCTTATCGATAGCTCGGATTTAACCATGTTTGGGGATAAATCCCGCTCCTACCGAAGCCCGGCCCGACGCTCAGCCCAATGTAACCAGTAGCCGCTGAAGAGCTTTAGCGCCAGGCGCCAGGCCGAGCCCCTACCACGGCCGAACTGCCTAGAGGCCGAACTTCCCTGCACCAAGGTCCGGGCCGAACTGCCTAGAGGCCGAACTCCCCTGCGCCAAGGTCCGGGCCGAACTACCTAGCTGCCGAACTCCCCAGCGCCAGGCTCCGGGCCGAACTCCCACCGCCAGCCGAACTTCCTGACGGCCGAGCTCCTTGGACTCCAAGCGGCAGGACTTCTTCGGGAGACGGACTCCTCCCAGACGCCCGTTCGGCCACCCGAACTCCTCCCGGGTTTTCCTTTCGGACCGACTCCAGGCGAGCCCAGGCGGCCGAACCCCTTCGGACCGACTCCAGGCGGTCGAACTCCTCGGCAATCGTCCCTCGGCCGAACTCTACAGATGGCCGACCCTTCAGCCAGCCGAGCTCCTCCCGGGTTTCCCCTTCGGCCGAACTCTGTTACAAGTCCGAACTCCTCTGGACGAACTGTCGCCTGCAGCAAGACCGGACGGCGCCTTCCTCTCCGTACCGGACTCCATGCGGCCCACGACTCGCCAGTATGGCTCCCACGATCCACCGGACGACGCCTTCCTCTCCGTACCGGACTCCATGCGGCCCACGACGTGCCAGTATGGCTCCCACGATCCACCGGACGATGCCGTCCTCTCCGTACCGAACTCCATGCTGCCCGACGACTCTCTGCCAGACGGCATGGCCGTCACCATCAACTAAGCTCCGCTATAAAAGGACCCCTCCAGATACGCCAAGGCTAAGCTCTCTGAACTCTCGACTCTCTAAGCTCTCCTCCTCATCTCTAAGCTCCGGAACTCATTCCGAGCACTCCATTACTGTTGGCCGGAAACTAACTTGACCGTCGGAGGGTCCTGCCGGAGCCACCCCCCACCGGTTCCGGACGGGACTTCGTTTTGCAGGTCCCCGGCGGCGACCTCAGCGGCCTCGACTCCGGCGACCTCCGGCGAGGACGGATTTCTGCACCAACAGATTGGCGCTAGAAGGAAGGGCCTGAACCTTCGAGGTTCCCTTGTTCTTAAAGGAGTGCTCGGCGACCCTTCTCTTCCCTCTCCAGAGATCTTCCTTTTCTCTTTCGAAGAGAAAACGCCACCCAGGAGAGCTTCCGCACGGCGTTCGGTGGCCTCTGCGACCCGATCCCGTCCAGGCCCGTCTGTTCCTGCTTCAGCCCCGGCGGCCTAGGTTCCACCTGCACCCGCGGTGGATGTGAAGCAGTTTGGCCTGCTTGTCCGACAGATCCGTGGCCTCACGGAGGCGTTGCAGGCTATACAGCAGCCTCCGGTGGCGACTCCACCAGCAAGCCCGCCATGAGGGCGCGAGGAATCAGCCTTAAGGAAGAGCCCAATCGCCCCTAAGAGAGAAACGGAGAGCAGAAGTTCCCCCGCTGAAGCGGAATGAAGTTCGGCGCGAGGAAGGCCGAACCCACCCATGAGCCCGTCATCGAGGAAGCTCCGACAAAGAAGTATGAAGTCCTCCCGCGGAAGCTTCCGCGGGAAAGCGGAACGAAGTTCGGCGCAAGTAAGGCCGAACTCACGCTCCAGTATGTCCCCCAAAGGAACCGCCTACAAAGTGTTCACCGGAGGCGGAACGAAGTTCGGGCAAGAAAAGCCGAGCTCCCCTCGAGCTCGTCCGAACTCGTCCGAACAAGAGCAGCAGGAAGTTCTCCCACGGCGGGTCTCGTGGGAAAGAGGAATGAAGTTCGGCTCGAAGAAAAGCCGAGCTCCCCCAAGGCTCATCATCAAGGCGAAATGAAGTTCGGCACCGGCAAGGACGGAACGAAGTTCTCCCACGCCTGAAGTTCGGCATAAAGGAGGCCGAACTTCGCAGCAGATCACCCAAGTGAAGTTCGGCCGTGCTCGAGACCGCCCCAGGGCGATCGAGGCCGAACTCCCCGACAAAGAAGCATGAAGTTCTCCCACGGAAAGTTTCGCGGGAAAGCGGAATGAAGCTCCACGCAAGCGAAGCCCGAACTTCTCGAGCTCACCGCAAAGGAAGCCCCGACAGAAGGGCGCGAAGAAATCCTCCTCCCGAAAGATTCCGCAGCTACGACCCGCTCCTCTAACTCGAATCCTCGACCCGCTCCTCTAACTCGAATCCTCGGCAAAGTTAAGAGCCAGCCGCCAAGACCTGAAGGACTACGGCCTCTCCAAACGTGCGCGATCAAGGAGAAGATCGGCTATAGGCACTGCCGTAACTGGAAAAGACAAGAAGGTTGGCCGTCCCGCGGCGTCATCAACGCCACCCCGGGGAGGAGCTAGGAGCTAGCTACATCGGTGATTGTCATCCCCAGCGACAAAGTCAAGAGAAGCATGGTCCAAATTATGAAGGCCGGCATGAGATAGAGGAGGTCGTCTGGACGGGACTTGCTGCTCGAGGGAGCTCCGAGGAACAACGCCCCGTCGACCCCTCAAACGAGAGCGCGCTGTCCGCGATTTCCCTTCGGTAAAATTCTCCCCTCTGCATAATATTATTTCTGGATGCGAAAACTATGCGATGACAGGAGAGCAGCAGTCAATAATCGCCGCGTTAGGAACAGGAGGAGAACCTCGTCCTAACGCGAGCAACAAGCTCGGCCGCAGGAGATAAGATCTCCCCCGAGCGCGCACCTCGGCCGCAGGAGATAAGATCTCCCCCGAGCGCGCACTTCAACCTCGGCTAGAGATAAGATCTCTCCCGAGCGACCGTGAACAACCTCGGTTAGGAACAGGAGGAGAACCTCGTCCTAACGCGAGCATCAACCTCGGCTAGAGATAAGATCTCTCCCGAGCGACCGTTGACAACCTCGGCTAGAGATAAGATCTCTCCCGAGCGACCGTGAACAACCTCGGTTAGGAACAGGAGGAGAACCTCGTCCTAACGCGAGCATCAACCTCGGCTAGAGATAAGATCTCTCCCGAGCGACCGTTGACAACCTCGGCTAGAGATAAGATCTCTCCCGAGCGACCGTGAACAACCTCGGTTAGGAACAGGAGGAGAACCTCGTCCTAGGAGGAGAACCTCGTCCTAACACGAGCATCAACCT
Source organism: Cocos nucifera (assembly GCA_006176705.1). Lineage (NCBI taxonomy): Eukaryota > Viridiplantae > Streptophyta > Magnoliopsida > Arecales > Arecaceae > Cocos > Cocos nucifera. The sequence continues at coordinate 2,296,549 of QRFJ01000246.1, forward strand.
CGGCTAGAGATAAGATCTCTCCCGAGCGACCGTTGACAACCTCGGCTAGAGATAAGATCTCTCCCGAGCGACCGACAACCTCGGCTAGAGATAAGATCTCTCCCGAGCGACCGTGAACAACCTCGGTTAGGAACAGGAGGAGAACCTCGTCCTAACGCGAGCATCAACCTCGGCTAGAGATAAGATCTCTCCCGAGCGACCGTTGTCAACCTCGGCTAGAGATAAGATCTCTCCCGAGCGACCGTGAACAACCTCGGTTAGGAACAGGAGGAGAACCTCGTCCTAACGCGAGCATCAACCTCGGCTAGAGATAAGATCTCTCCCGAGCGACCGTTGACAACCTCGGCTAGAGATAAGATCTCTCCCGAGCGACCGTGAACAACCTCGGTTAGGAACAGGAGGAGAACCTCGTCCTAACGCGAGCATCAACCTCGGCTAGAGATAAGATCTCTCCCGAGCGACCGTTGACAACCTCGGCTAGAGATAAGATCTCTCCCGAGCGACCGTGAACAACCTCGGTTAGGAACAGGAGGAGAACCTCGTCCTAACGCGAGCGCGCACCTCGGCTGCAGGAGATAAGATCTCCCCCGAGAGAAGCTCGGCCGCGGGAGATAAGATCTCCCCCGAGCGCGCACCTCGGCTGCAGGAGATAAGATCTCCCCCGAGGGAAGCTCGGCCGCAGGAGATAAGATCTCCCCCGAGCGCGAGCACCAACCTCGGCTAGAGATGAGATCTCTCCCGAGCAACCGAATCAACCTCGGCTAGAGATAAGATCTCTCCCGAGCGACCGGAACAATCTCGGTTAGGAACAGGAGGAGAACCTCGTCCTAACACGAGCACCAACCTCGGCTAGAGATAAGATCTCTCCCGAGCGACCGTGAACAACCTCGGTTAGGAACAGGAGGAGAACCTCGTCCTAACGCGAGCACCAACCTCGGCTAGAGACGAGATCTCCCCCGAAGAAGCTCGGCTGCAGGAGATAAGATCTCCCCCGAGCGCGCACTTCAACCTCGGCTGCAAGAGAGGAGGTCTCCCTCGAGTCGACTTCAGCTGATGAAGACAATGTCGCCCCCGAGGAGCTCAAATCCGACCTCGACCGTAGGAGGCGAGATTTACTTCGGCTTCAACATCAGCTTCATCGACTTTAGCTGGAAACGAGTTCCATTTCAACTCCAAACATCGACTGAAGATGAGGTCTCCCCCAAGCCTCAGCCTCAACTTCAGCGTCAATATTGGCTGGAGATGAGACCTCCCCCGAGCTTCAGCTGCAACAAATGCGGAGCCTGGAAGAAGACTTCGGCAGTCGCCTGTTTTGGTACTCCCTTCCTTCAATTTTTGAACTCGGGAGTGGGGGGGCTACTGTTGGGGATAAATCCCGCTCCTGCCGAAGCCCGGCCCGACGCTCAGCCCAATGTAACCAGTAGCCGCTGAAGAGCTTTAGCGCCAGGCGCCAGGCCGAGCCCCTACCACGGCCGAACTGCCTAGAGGCCGAACTCCCCTGCACCAAGGTCCGGGCCGAACTGCCTAGAGGCCGAACTCCCCTACGCCAAGGTCCGGGCCGAACTGCCTAGAGGCCGAACTCCCCTGCACCAAGGTCCGGGCCGAACTGCCTAGAGGCCGAACTCCCCTGCGCCAAGGTCCGGGCCGAACTACCTAGCTGCCGAACTCCCCAGCGCCAGGCTCCGGGCCGAACTCCCACCGCCAGCCGAACTTCCTGACGGTCGAGCTCCTTGGACTCCAAGCGGCAGGACTTCTTCGGGAGACGGACTCCTCCCAGACGCCCGTTCGGCCACCCGAACTCCTCCCGGGTTTTTCCTTCGGACCGACTCCAGGCGAGCCCAGGCGGTCGAACTCCTTGGCAATCGTCCCTCGGCCGAACTCTACAGATGGCCGACCCTTCAGCCAGCCGAGCTCCTCCCGAGTTTTCCCTTCGGCCGAACTCTGTTACAAGCCCGAACTCCTCTGGACGAACTGTCGCCTGCAGCAAGATCGGACGGCGCCTTCCTCTCCGTATCGGACTCCATGCGGCCCACGACTCGCCAGTATGGCTCCCACGATCCACCAGGACGACGCCTTCCTCTCCGTACCGGACTCCATGCGGCCCACGACGTGCCAGTATGGCTCCCACGATCCACCGGACGATGCCGTCCTCTCCGTACCGAACTCCATGCTGCCCGACGACTCTCTACCAGACGGCATGGCCGTCACCATCAACTAAGCTCCGCTATAAAGGGACCCCTCCAGATACGCCAAGGCTAAGCTCTCTGAACTCTCGACTCTCTAAGCTCTCCTCCTCATCTCTAAGCTCCGGAACCCATTCCGAGCACTCCATTACTGTTGGCCGGAAACTGACTTGAGCGTCGGAGGGTCCTGCCGGAGCCACCCCCCACCGGTTCCGGACGGGACTTCGTTTTGCAGGTCCCCGATGGCGATCTCGGCGGCCTCGACTCCAGCGACCTCCGGCGAGGACGGATTTCTGCACCAACACATGTTATCGAAGAAAAATATCCCAACCAATCAAGAAAGGATTTTCTTGATTAATCTCAAAAAAAATAGGATAACTATTTTTTTGTTGAAAAAATATTCTGCCTCCATGCTTCAACAAATATTATCTTCCAATTGCATAGCTCTTACCACTTTTCTTTTTTTTCTGACTTAGGATTATTTCTCTTTGATGCAAGGGAGATTAAAATCTCCCAATTTTATTAGAAAAGTGGTAGATAAAAATTAAAACTTGAATTATTGCCTTATAAGGTGCCAGAGCATCCAAAAAGAGCCTTAATTTATTTGAGAAAAATTAAGGCTCATTGATTGGTTGACAAGAACAAACCATTGTAGCATTCTATTTTTACATTACAAATTATTAGCAACTCTAATATATGCAATTTATAACCACATGCAAATGGGAACATAGATTCAAAATCCAGCAACTCCTCGTGATCCTCACTCGTCCTTAAGTATCGTTTTCAAGATAGCATGTGGTTTGAGAAGGAAGGCACCTCTTTGGATGGTCAACCTCCAAGGCTTTTTTTTTTTTTTTTTTTTTTTTAAGAAAAAATTGGTAAGGCTGTCATCCGACACGCATCGCATCGAGTCCTGGCATCACCGATGTGAAATGTTTCCAAAACTTTAACAAGGCTGCTTTAATCAACTTTAATTTATTTCCATTTCTCATTCTCTTTTCTCTCCGCAGTGCTGGCTACCCTGGAACGCTGCCTTTTATGGTCTCCGCGGGTCCCGCCACGAAGAGCGCCGCAGCCGGCACGCCAGTTCAGACGAGCTTTTGGAAGGTGAAACCAATTGTTGACCAGGTCGACCAGCTGAACGGTGGACCAGTCCGATCATAAAAAAATTTGCACAAATATATTTATATTATTTTTTTTATTTTTAATAAAATATTATTTTTTTATTAAAAAATTATTGAATAAAATTGCCTAGCTATTCCAATTTAAAACTATCTAATAAAAAAAAATTATAATACCATCCATCAAGTACCATCACTCTATATTTTTTTTCATTCAAAATTCTAATGATAGTTTCATTGGATTTTTTTAATCAGAATGAGGTATATAATAACTTTTTATTGGACCATTCAAAGTTGAAGATTAATAATTTTTTATTTATATTTGTATGCATCTGTTAACTATTGGATCACTCCATCGTTTGGTCGGTGGATCTAATTCAACCGATGAGTACTTTTTTGGGGATCCCTTACTGTCTTCATAATTTTTTGGCAAAATCGTGCACTCTACCATCCTTCAAGCCATTGTATTGCGTTTGTGCTCTCGGATTTGGAGGAAAGGTCAACTCCCATTCATAAGTCGGTCATTGGAATTCCTTCGTGTGGTCCTTGGACAGGAGGTGGGGTGACGACCACCGGCCAAGTAGTTTTAAAGAGACAAACTGTAGCTTGTCAACCAAGCAATGGAGCAAGGAAGGCATCACGAGATTTGTGTTGGGAAATGGAGAAAATCATGTGGTGAAGGCTATTTGGCTTAATCATCATGCTTCATCCTGCTATCCTTGATGGCCATCAAATAAGAAGTTCTAATGCCTGGTAGATCTCCTAATGGGACAACAATCATGACACTCGTATAGCAAATAGTGTGTTCACCCCTCCACATATTTGAATTATTATCTCGCACAATATGTTCACCAAATTTCCCATATCTAATCTTGCTCGAAGCATATTCATTATTCAATAAAAACAATAGGTTAAAAAATAAATTTTCTCCTACATTTTCGATTGAATTATAAATTCCTCGTCACATATTTAATTGCTATAATGTCAACTCTATATTTATCATATTACTGCAATATGATTTACCCTTAGCTCATCGGATATACCTATAGGTAGGTGACATGGAGATGATTCGTCGGATGTGTTTATTGTTAGCTGATGTGGAGTGGATGGATTGCATCACCCGAAAAAAGGATTGCATGAGGGCAAGAAGGCCTCATTGTCAAGGTTGACAATAGTAATATAAGTGCAAGGGAGGTGGAGTTACAAGTTGGCCTTGACATAGACGAGGGCAGTGGTAAGGTAGTTGATCTTGGGAATGAGGTAATAAGCACCCACTTCCTTTCATAGAAAGTTGTTGATCTGGTCCATTGCAACTAATGCATGGAGAGTTTATTTTCTTTTCTTCTGTTGTTTCTCCCTTCTCATCCGCTCCTCCCTCAGTTCCTCTATCATCTTCTTGGCCCCACTCTTTTTCATGGATCCATCCATGATTGTCAAAGAACTCGACCCCTCAATCCCCTCACCAACATCTGCCGACAACAAGGATGACAGCCTTAAAAGGTATCGTGACACCTTTACACCTTTCTCAGCCGGACCACGACGTAGCTTATACTTCTCATCCTTTAGTAACACTGCTAAAGGCCTCTCCTCCCTCCTTTGCTTCTTGGATTTCTTGGAACCATCATCTCCGACCTCATCTTTCTTACACTTATTGGATTCCTCCTAGGCATGCCACCAAAGGAGGAAAAGTCAACGAGGTCGTTGAAGAGGTTGATGGGGCAGGAATTAAAGGAGGGCATGCTAATAGCAATGGAGGTGGAGGAGAAAGAGAAACCGCTGGCTTGATAGAGGCACTTAAGATAGAACTTGGCATCATAGTGGCCACTCAACTCAAAAGCTTTCTTATGAATGCCTCAAAGGTTACGAGCTTTTACCTTCCCGAGTCTTGAGGTAGAGGAGGGTGACTTGAGGTCATCCTCCTTATCCATGAGGAGGAATTTGGGACATGATTGGAGGTGGAGGAGATTGTTACCATCATCCTCCTTATTGCCCTTATCTTGGGAAAGGGGGTAGGTTCAGGTTTAGGATTTGGGATTGGATTTTGATTACGAGGGGGTGATGATAATGATAGATCCATATCACATAATTACATCTTATTAACTGACAAATAGGCACTTATGGTGAATTATCTTCATATCATCTACCTTGCAACAACCTCCAATAAGCTTTGATCCTAATTGAGAGGAGGGTGAGCTATATCGCAACAATGTGAGAAATTTAGATTTAACACTGTAGCAATTAGACATGAGGATAAGTATTTGTCCATACAAAAAATAGGAATATTTTTTTAGCCATAATAATAATTATAGTAAAAATAATATCTAATGAGCATGACTAATCGAGATATAGACAAGTGGTGGGCTTTGGTGGTTCCAATCTCTTGAAACTTGTAATTTACATTAAGGGTATGCAACTAAATCAATCAAACCACCAAATCGATTCGAGTCACCATTCGATTTAGTTTGGATTGAATTTTTTTCAAGTTCGATTTTGTTTCAATTGAAAAAATTTTAGAAACTGAACTCTAGTATATATCATAAGCTGTTTTATTTTTTTTTAAGGAGGTTAAAATTTAAAATGGATAGCAGCTCATTTAATTTATTACATAAGCTATCTATTTGATAGAAGTCTAATAGCTTACACCTAATAAATTGAATCGAATCGAATAGATTTTTTTAGATTGATTTGAACCGATTTTTTTGTATGCTCGGTTCGATTTTGGTTTTCATTTTAAAAAATTAATTTAAGTTGGTTCCACTTAAAAATTACTCCTAAACCGATCTAAATCAAATAATGTATATCTCTACTTTTTATGAATTATACTAAAATATAAAAATTATATTTATAGCCTAAGGTATTAAAAGACATCGCTTAGAAGTTAAGTTTAAGTTGGATAAATCATTGTATCATCAAATATGATGATGCTTGCCTACCATGTGTCGATGATGCCATCCTTAAGTTGAAAATGTTATGAACTGAGAAGCCTCCATATTATAGTCTTAAAAACAATTTGTCATGCCCGTCTATCATCGAACACCTTCTGAAAGCTTGTGTGTATCTCTAACCGCCACCAAAATATAGATATTTTAGCCATAAAAATCTTACAATGGAATCTCATAAATTAAAAAAATAAAGATGGCCGAAGGGCTTATATTGAGCCACTAAATTAATTTGAGGAATCACTTGAGCCGCTATTTTCTTCTGGCGCGCCGCGACACGGTCTGTGGCACCACAGACCCAAATGCCCGTGGCCCACGTGAACGCCCGCCATTTATTCCCCACGTGGCCCACAGGGGCCGTCATGTCATACGTGCTCGTTTCCCATTGGTGCAATTTCTTTTTCTTTAACAAAAAAAAAAAAGACGCTTGCAAGTGGTGGGGCCACCTACAAACGACATCATTTTGGTGAAGCACGAGGATTTATTAGAGCCGTCGGATCATCAGCGTCAACATCATCTAGTGGCAGTTGAAATGTCTTCTCCGCATGCTAATGGCGATGACGCAAGGGTTGTGACGTCTCACGCTTTGTCACTTGGGGTGACGTTTGCTACGGAATTAATAGTCAACAAGACTTACCAAAGCCTTACATCGGTCAATGGGAACGGCCGTGAACATCTCATGCGAGCGAAACTTCAAGAAAGCAAACTCCCCGCTCTGCCGTCAAGATAAGGTTCGAATGACAATAACAAATCCATCATAATTAAATAGGCAACTAACTATGATTGTAACAATCATTATTTGTATCATCGTTTGTGATGTTGAACATCCACACGCACTCTCTCTCATTATAGATATTATTGCGCCATATATATATATATATATATATATATATATATATATATATATATATATATATATATATATATATATATATATATATATATATATATATATATATATAAGATGATAAAAATTAATTAATAAAATATTATAATAATAATAATTAAATAATATTTTTTTAGAAATAATTTTTTAAAAAATAACTATCTTGGACGTCTCAAAAAGGTCGGAAGGCCGATGCTAGTGACTATAGAAAGAAAGATAATAGGAGACTAATAAGAGGTGACATCCAAGAAAAGTATGACGAAGAGTTTGAAGTCTCCCATCCAATTTAGACTTTCGAAAACAGAAAAAATAGAGAAAAATATTAAAAAATCAATGAAAATAAAGAAAAGGTGAAATACTTAAAAGAAAAGATCTTTTTCTGTATAGATTGTCCAATTTTTTTATTCTTTTTTTTCTTTTTTTTTTTTAAAAAAAATAAAGAGGAGAAAAATAAACACCTAGCTCTTCTGTTCTGAAACCAGACTTCCACTTGCCTAGGTCGAAGATTTAGTTGTTCAACCAAAGCAAACTTTTGCTTCTAAAGAATAAGACAAGAAACAGAACATTAATAGGGGATTTATAAAGACAAAAAGATTTGGATTTTGCCATAGATTCAAGTATATTTCTCATTATTCTTTGCTTTTTTTTTCTTTTAGTAACAAATATATAGGGTGGTGAGAGTTATTGAGTTGAGAATGTGATGTTCCTCAAGGACTCGTTCGGTTTGTGAGAAATAGAGAGAAAAGAGGAAAATAAAGAGGGAGCCTCTTATTTAGTTGGAGTTTTAAGAGAAGAAAAAAGTAAAGAAGCTCTTTCCATGGAAAGTCACTTTCTATATTTCATGAAAAATGAAAATCCATGAAGGATGTGGGTTTTGATACTTTTCATGGGATGAAAAGTAGTGATTTTTTTTAAAAAAATATCCTTTTAAGATCTATGGCTAAGATTTTATAAAATATCATAGATGGTTAGGATAAAATACTGAATAGTGATAATATAATATTATACTAATATTATTTTAATATTTATATAAAAATAATATTAATATTAATATTATAATATTTATTATATTTTAATATTTTTATTAATATAATATTTTTATTAATATTAATATAATATTTATATTAATATATCAATATTTATATTAATATAATATTATATTTATTAAGATATTAATAAATTTATTATATTAAAATATTAATATTATATTAACATAATATAATATATATTAGTATTATACTAATATAATAAATTATTATAATCTAATATTATATTATAATATATTAATATTATATTTATATTAATATAAATATAATATTATTATGTATATAAAGTTTAGGAGCAAAATATATACTTTTATATCTTTTAAGGGTATAATGGATATTCTACATAGTTTTTCTAAAAAAATGGATGCTCAACCAAATATAAGTCTCTTTTCAATAAGCCACTTTCCATAGTCAATCAAATATACCAAAATTCTATTTTTAGAAAATAATTTTTTAGGAAGTTAGCTCCTAAAAAATTACTTTCTAAAAAAAAATTCTTCTCATGAACCAAATGACTCCTAAAGCTTTCTTCCAAGAAGATGGATTGCTTCGGTGGAATAATTGCTACAATTATATTGCTTGTTTCATGATCGGTGTTATATATATATATATAATTATATAAATTTTTGTTTTTCTTCCTCAACAAGTAATAGCGATCCTATTTTTTGATGATTTTGTCTATTGATCCAAAAAATGTAAAGTCCAGATTTTTTATTAATTTCATTATCAATTTTTGCCCCAATAGATGTAAATACAAACATTGAGTTATATGCTTTGATATTTTCTCGAAATTTTGTCACTAATTGTCCCCCATCATTTCTTAGTAAAAGATCCAAAAAATCTGGAGTTTCTTTCAACTTTGGTAAATCAATTCTACCTTCGCGACAACATAAGCTAAATGTGAGCCTTAAGTTATTTTTTGATTTTTGGATATATTCTGTATACCAAAATATAGCCCCACAGTAATCACAGAAATATTCTGGTAGATCCATATCTAAAGGCTTAAAAAAAATTTCTATAAAAAAAAAATCTAACTTTCATTTTAAATATTTGATTTTTTTTTTTATAAAAGAGTTTAAAAGCTTACTTCGATATTCAGAAGTAGATGTATTTTGATTTATGGTGACATTACATGCTGCTTGTTCATCATCATTTTCGAAAGACTTATATTGAAAAGTATCTAGATTTCTTCATTGTTACAACAGAATAACAATGTATTTGAACCATTCTCTTCTTACTTTCATGATGCTTTGAATTGTCATTTATTTTTATCAATCATTGACTTCTTTGTTCTCTAAGAATTCATATTCTCTTCACTCTATTTTGTTTATATATACTTCCATAATGTATTTTATATATTGCATAATAAAGATGTTACACGTTTTATTTAAGAAGTGTAAAACAATTTTAGGCATAAAAATTGTAGCATCATAAAAATTCAACATTACTGGCAATGTATATTTACTGCATTTAAGTTGATACAAATGATAGCCAAAAATACTTTTTCCAAAACTTTCTATAACAAAAATAAATAACAAATGCGATATAAATAGCTTAACATAAAGTCATGTATCACATCATAAATAGTATTTCATATATCAAAAACAACATACATATATTTATATTGTAGGTGAACATTAAACTACTGAAGGGACCATCGATAATAAAAAAAATTTTGATACAAAAGTTCAACGACGAAAATATTAAACTTTCCTTGGGATAGACTCTTTAATTTCTTTAAGAACATGTGTAGATGTTGCTTTGGATAGACATGAATCACCTAACAGAATATGCCCATGATAATAAAAATTAGAGCATAAAGAGAGGATAGCTGATCGAGTTACATTTTTTTTCATGTACTCTTTGATAAAACTGTTTACCAACCCGGAATAATTCTTTTATGGTATCAATGATCCTCAAAAATGATCTAAAAGATGCCATCAAAGTACAGGCAAAGTGGTTCTCAACACCATGAATCTTTCTTCTTTGCTTATAATATACCTCACAAATATAATTTCTTGGATCATTCCATTGACTGTCTTGATATGATCAAACATGTCAATATTATATTGCATTCTATATTCATTCAGTTTCCTCACCATTTCTCTAATACACATATGCCGCTCTGCACTCCTTATGGCTATGGGTGTTCTTATTAAAATTATTATTTTTTTATAAAAATAATAAAAAAAATATCGTATACATATTAAATTATTAAAATAAGAGAAATACCTGCATCTAAAATATAGAGAGCTACTATACATCTTTTTTACATTCTTAACATCTAGGTTTTCTTTTTTGTCTATAATTCAAAATATAGCTCATCAATTAATGATAGTTTCCAAAGGAAAAGAAAAACAAAAAAAAAACATTTGCCTCATAAAAGTATTGTAAGTTAAAATATATTATTTAGATTTTGGGGATTTCAAGTTTAATAAAACTAAAATGTACATGTTACCAAACTTTTGGAATAAGTAAGAAAAAAATATAAGAGTAAAACTCTAATACTAAAATATAGCACTGCATGTGGAGAAAAAAATATAAATCGCTTTTTCGAGGGAATTAATCCTAACCTACATTTGGCCTTCTACAAAATAATTTTTGAAACAAAAATAATTAAGTTTATATATATATATATATTTAATTTTTTAAGTTATTTGGAGATTAGAGCTTTTTGAGCCCTCCTGAACCTCTCCCCAGTTCTTTCAAAGCTTTTCAACCCCTGTGGATGCTAGTTTTCTTTCCAACCCAGTCTCTTCTTTGCCACCTCTCATCGATCTCCACCATCTTCTTCCTCTCCCTCAAATGTTTTGCTTCCCCATACTATTAAAAAATAGGTGGTCATCACTAATAACCATTATTACCAACGACAAAAATTTTGTCACTACAAGTTCATCGAAAATAATGTTGTCACTAATTATCATTATTAGCAATGATAATTTTTTTTAGCTAATAATGGTAATTAGCGATGGTATTAGTGATGAAAAATATCATCATTAATATTTTTTATTTTATTTTTTTAATTAAATTTTTTAAAAAAATATTAGTGATGGCATTTTCTATCACTAATCCATCACTATATTTTTTATTTTTTAAAAAAATTATAATTAAATTTTTAAAACCCATTTTAATTATAGTAATAAATAATTACTATGAAAAGAATGATAGGGCATGTTTTATATGAAAAAAAACCATAAAATAAAATATTAAGATGTATTAAGGATAAAATTTCCTCAACTTAGCATGCAAAAGTCTAGTTTTTTGAATAAGAGCTTGAGATTTTTTTTTTAAAAAAAAAGTTAGATGATTCAAGGGAAATGGGTAAACCTACCAGCACTTGAGAAATTTTAGTTGGCAAGGTAGCTTGGTATGGGAACAAAAAATTTTCCTTCAAGGTCTGAAAGATAGCATTAGAGAGTTTGTAAGTTCCAATTTGTCAAAAGTTAAAAGAAAAGAAAATAAATAATGACAAAGGAGAGAGGGACCCAAAGAAAAAGAGCAGAATCCGGTTATCGGTGGAAAAAGTAAGTGAAGTAGTTCCTCTCAATATTATAAAAATTCTAATGCAAGCATATAATTTTTTAGCATTCAATAGTTAAAATAGCAAATTTAAAACCTTAGTTTACTATGAATTTTTCAACAGCAACATCACCGATCATAGCAAAGTAATTAAAGATACTTTAAAAATATAATATATTGAAAAGAAAATTCAAAACTAAAGAAGAACAAAGGAAAAAGAAGGCTCAGATTCACCATTCTTTCTATAACTAAAAAATTAAAATGGCTGTAAATGGTTGCCTACAAAAGAAGAGCAGCAAACCATCCAAGATTGCCTTACCGTATAAGAAAGATAATAATTTTTCACTCAATAATGTAGCAAAATTCTCATCCAAAAATCATTACAGTCTCCTCATTTAGAGCCATACAAAGAAGATAAACAAGAAGTAAGAAAATAAGATATATAAAAGATTGCAGGAAGTACAATGTCACCTTCATTACCTGCCTGGAAGACCTAGCTAGGACAAGAAGAACAAGAAAGAGGACCCACCCAATCTTGAGAAAGAAATTTAGAAGCCAACCTAGGAAAAAGATCCCTCTCGCATTGTCTTCTTCTCCTTTCCCTATAATAATGGTTGCATGCCGGTTGTCTACAGATTAATAGACCTTCCAAAGCTGCATTGCCTTATCAATAGAGGAGGAGGAGAAGGCATACAAAAAAGAAGAAAAGACGGGGAGGCCGTGAGCTGGAAAACCAGGAGGGGACGTGGCGCAAAGAATCTAGCAGGTAGATGGTGGCAACAGGATAAAGGAGGAGAAAGAATGGGGGGAGGCAGGCCAAGGGCTCGAGAAGGTGGGCCAAAGGCTTGAGGAGGTGGTCGGGGGCTAGGGGAGGCAGGTTGGGGGCTTGGGGAGGCTGTCGGGGGCTTGAGGTGTTGGAAAAAGTATCCTAAAATCAATCATTTAAACTGTAGACAGTTGAATTCTTGTATATATATATATATATGAGTTAAATATTATTAATAAAAGTTATTTTTGATAGTTCAACATATTGTATCTTCTTAGTACTTCTTTTATAATGAAATCTTTAGGACTATAAATGATCGATAAAGAAAAATTTATCGAATAGTTCTTAAATCATGTTTACAATCAAATGATACGTTATTATAAGAATGATAATGTTTATCGAGTGTAGATCATTATGTGTCATATGAGTTAGTTGTTCTCTTAACTAAGAAGTGTGGAGACACTGGTATCACTATAAAAAAATTAAATATTAGTGACAGTATTAGTAATAAAATTTTTTTCATCGTTAATAAAGACTTTTTGCCACCGCAATACCGACAAAAAGAAATACCATCACTAATACTATTAGCATCGATAATTTTGTTATTAGCGATGGTAAGTGCTATCTCTAAAAATTTAAATTTTTTTAAAAATATTTAAACATAAAAAAATATTAGTGACGATAAATTTAGATTATTGATGATAAAAAATGTGTCATCGCTAATAATTAACTATTAATGATGGCTTCATAATTATTAACGATGGTAGAAGTCATCGCTAAAATTATTTAAATTTTTTATTTTTTTATAATATTTAAACATAAAATATATATTAACGATAAAAAATTTTAGCTATTAGTGATAAAAAATATGCTATCGCTAGTAATTTTTTAAAAATAATAAAATAAAAAAATTATTTAAAAATATTATTGATGATGACATTAGCGATGGGACATTTGCCATCACCAATAATCTAGAACACATCCCAACTTTGATTCGAATCCAAGTTGAACCTATTTTAAATCCAATTCAAAATTCTGCCAAATCTAATTTAATTAAGTTTTAAATCTAAGTCCTACTTAGACAATAAAATTTAATTAATCTTAAATTAAGTCAAAATTAATTAAATTAAATCTAATTTAAAATCAACTAGAAGAAATTGATTTTCAATTTGGATTCAATTCGAATCCAAAATCAAAATCCTATCAATTCTAATTTAATTATATTTTTAATTTAAATTTTACTTAAATAGTAAAACTCAATTATCTTTAAATTAAGTCAAGCCTAATTAAATTAAATTTAATTTTAATAATTAAAAAAATAATTTTTAATTTAGATTTGATTCAAATTCAATTCAAACTCGATTCAAATCTAATTCGAAATTCTATCAATCCTATTTTAATTAGACTTTTAATTCAAATCTTACCTAGATAGTAAAATCTAATTACCTCCAAATTAAATCAAATATAATTAAATTTAAGTTGATTTAAATAATTAAGAAAAAATAATTTTAATTTGAATTTAATTCAAGTTTAATTCGAATCTGATTCAAATCCAACTCAAAATTCTATCAAATCTAATTCAATTAGACTTTGAATCCAATTTTAACTTAGGTTATAAAATCTAATTAACCTCAAATTAAGTCAAGTCTACTTAAATTATATCTAATTTAAATTAATTAGGATTTGATCTATGATTTTATTTGAATTTAATTCAAATTCGATTTGAATCCAATTCGAAATCCTACCAAATCTAATTCAATTAGACTTCGAATCTAAATCCTACATGGATTATAAAATCTAATTAGTCTTAAATTAAGTCAAAATTAATTAAATTAAAATTAATTTAAATTAATTAAAAAAATTATTTTTAATTTTGATTCAATTCAAATCCAATTCGAACTCGATTCGAATCCAATTAGAAAACCTATCAATCTTAATTCAATTTAACTTTAAATTCTAAGTCCTACATAGATAGTAAAATCTAATTACCTTCATATTAAGTGAAGCTTAATTAAATTTAATCTAATTTAAATTAATTAAAAAAATAGTTTTTAATTTAGGTTCAATCCTAATTTAATTAGAACCTGATTCGAATCTAATTTGAAATCCTGTCTAACCTAATCTAATTAGACTTTGAATTCAAGTTTTAAATAAATTTTAAACTAAATTATCCTAAAATTAAGTCAAGCCTAATTAAATTTATTTTAATTTAAATTAATTAAAAAAATAATTTTTAATTTAGATTTCATTCGAATTCAATTCGAATTTAATTTAAAATCTTATGAAATCCAATTCAATTAAACTTTGAATCCAAATTCTATTTGAAATATTAAAATCCAATTAGCCTCAAATTAAATCAAACCTAATTAAATTAAATCTATTTTAAATCAATTAACACTCAATCCATAAATTAATTAAGCTAAAAAAATTAATAAAATTTAATATTAATTTTTAACTATCCAAAAAATAACCTAGAAGAAAAAATTTAATTATTAATATATATTTTTTTACAAAAAATTTTGATTATTTGTGATGGCTTTAGTGATCGAGTCCTTACCATCGCTAATAATTTTTTAAAAAAATATTTTAAAATTAAATTTTAATATTTTTAAAAATTTAATATTATTAGCGATGAAGATTACCGTTGCTAATAGGTGATAATATTTTTTTTTGACTATATTATCGATAATTGCCTACCATCGGTAATAGTTAAAATTTTTTCAAAAAATTTAATATTAAAATTTAATATTTTTTAAAAATTAATATTATTAGTGATGGCATTTTATTATTAGCGATGTAGAAGTTGCCATTGCTAATAACCTAGCATAGAATTTATGATTTTATCGATCATATTATCGATGGTAATCTTGGCATCGGTAATAGACCATCCATAAATCTTTCCCAACCCTATCGGTGGGAAAAAAATTGAGTGAAAAAAATTCTCCATGCCTTCTTCGCTCCCCATGCGTCCTTCTCGATGTTTTCCACTCCCCATGCATCTTCCTTCCCAACAATCCGAACCCGTTGGTGCCTCCTACACCACGGCCCTGAGCTCGCCGCCCTGGCCCCTCTTCGCCCGAGCCCACCAGTGCTCTTACGTGGCCGCCCCAGTCCTATCTCCCCCAAGGTCGCCCCGACCTCATAGCCCCAACCTCACCTCACCCACATCCGCCCCGACCCCACTGGCATCTCCTGTGCCACAGCCCCGAGCCAGCCACTCTAACCCTATCGATGCCTCCTTCGTGACAACCCTGAGCTAGCTGCTACCTCTCCCGCGGCTGGCCTGACCCCATCGATGCCGCCCATGCCACAATTTCGAGCCAACCGCCCCCACCTCGCCTCTCCCATAATCGCCCCCACCCCATCGATGCCTTCTATGCTAGGACCTTGAGCCCACCACCTCGATCCTACCTCTCCTATGGCCACTCCTCTCCCATCGGTGCCTCTTACGCCACGGCTCCAAGCTCGCCACCTCAGTCCTGCCTCTCCTATGGCCGCTCTAACCCCGTCGGTGCCTCCTGTATCGTAGCAGCCCTAGAGCCTGCCGCCCCTATCCCGTCGGCCTCCCTATGGCCTTGTCTTGGCCGGTCTAACTGAATGGCCCCTGCCTCACCAACCCCAACCTACGGCCCTGATCTTGCAATCCCTTTTCTACCACTATAAGTAACAGCAGTAGCACAGGCATTAGCATCAGTTGATGTTATCTAATATTAGTGATGGTATTAGTGACAGCTAGTATCGTCACTAATTAATTAATTAGATGTACAGAATTTAGATCTCGGCATACAGAGTATTCAAATCGAGAGAAAATGTGGGACAATATTACAAACATGGGGTCGAAGCATGCCCTGCGTGCTCGAGCCTCGGATCATAGCTGGCATCAAAGGCATTTCACCCTCATGTGCCTTATGCGCTCAAGCCGATGGAAAGTACCGAACATCATTAATTATGTATTAATTTGAATAAAATTTGCATTGCATGGAATGATATACTCATCAGTTAATTGATGTACATAATATTCTAATATATCTATACATTTATTTATTTTTATATGGATAAAAAAATTATGTACATTGATCAATTAATTATCTACTATGGACGGTTTAAAAAATGCAAGTAATTTTATAGGTCATTATAGTAATCAAATAGTATGCTAAGAATTTGAAAAAAAATTTAAACAGGATTTTTCTTTTGTTCTCCTTACATGGGAGAACTAATTGAGAAAAATATTATCGAAATTTCTTTCAATCCCTATTGCATATCTTTTGATTACTGTAATGGACCAATAGAATTAATACATTTTCTGAATAGGATAGGATCTATCATTATCTATTAGTTGATGATAGGATGCATTAATTTACTATATAAGCCATTTTGAATGATAAAATATTATTTAGCAATTGTTTTGTATTTATGTATATGTAGAATTCTTAGATAGTCTATCATGGATCGTAATTGGATGAATCATCGAGTAGTTGACAAAAAGATTTCTACTAAATATAGGAAGGATATAGAGTACTTTTATGATTTTATTTTTGGTAATGCAGTACTCTTATATCAAGGATAGGTTTGTTATCCTTGTAGCGGATGTGGTAATAGAGAAATATTTGATAGAGATATAATTACTATCCATTTGTATAACAATGAATTTATGTCTAATTATAAGTATTGGTACCTGTATGGAGAGACGTGAAAAAAAGTTGTAGGGGTTAGAATCGAGTAGGATATGGACACAGATAGAATGATGGATATGGTTATTGATGCGGTTGATCCTAAATTTAACTGAAATATGGAGGATGATCTAGAAGTTGATAGCAGTAATTTCTATTGTACGCTAAAAATGCTAATGAACCACTATGGCTATTGTTAGTGCAAAATCTGGTTGACGTCGGATCGAACTGGAGTTGAGGAAGAAGAGGTCACCATCGGTGACCTACAAAATAAAATTCCATCTGGAGTTGATGGTGGTGGCTCCGATAGGATCCTTCAATGATCAAGTCAGCTCTTCTGACCAATAGAAATGGAGTGCTCAAGCAAAAATTTAGTAGAATTTTGGGAAGAAGAAGAAAGCTTTGAGAAAATGTATCTGGAGGGTTTCTTTTATAGACGGAGCCTGTAGCAGATTGATAGTGATGACCGTAATCATCCTATAGTGGGCCACTCAAAATCACGTAGAGTTTGTTATGGAGAGAGGAGTCCGTTGCCATGATGTGGCCATTCGTTGAGATTTAATAGTTGAAGTTCGGAGGAAGCAGGTATTGGTTGGTGAAGAGCTTTGACATACATCAATTAAGAAAACTTGACTGAAGAAGAAATCCGAGAGGAGTTCGGCTCCTAGAGACATCTGACTGAAGGAGAGGTTCGAAAGGAGTTCGACTTCTAGAGAAATCCGACTGAAGAAAAAATCTAGAAGGAGTTCGGCTCCTGGAGGAATCCGACTGAAGAAAAAATCTGGAAGGAGTTTGACTTCTAAAGAAACTAGACTGAAGGAAAAATTCGAAAGGAGTTTGGCTCCTGAAGAAATCCGACTAAAAGAGAAATCTGAGATAAGTTTGGCTCCTGTAGGAATCTGAATGAAGAAAAAATTCGAAAGATTTTTGGCTCCTGTAGATATCCAACTGAAGGAGAAGTTTGGAAGGAGTTCGGCTCATATAGTAATCCGACTGAAGGAGAGATCCAGAAGGAGTTCGACTCTTATAGTAATTTGATTGAAGGAGAGGTCTGGAAGAAGTTTGGTTCCTATAGATATCCAACTGAGGGAGAGATCCGAAAAGAGTTCGACTTCTGAAGGAATTCAACTGAAGGAGAAGTCCAAAAAAAGTTTGGCTCCTAAAGAAATCTGACTGAAAAAAAATCTTAAAGGAGTTCAGCTCCTAGAGGAATTCGACTGAAGAAGAAATTTGAAAGAAATTTGGCTCTTGGAGGAATTGGACTGAAGAAAAAATTCGAAAGAAGTTTGGCCACTGGAGGGACCTAACTGATGAAGAAGTCTAGGAGGAGTTCGATTGAAGTTCAAAAGAAGTTCGGTTGGGGTTCGACCGTTGGAGGAGTTCGATTGGGTTCGACCATCGAAGGAGTTTGACCACTGAATGAGTTCGGTCACTGGAGGAGATCGACTAAAATTTGATCGCTGGAGGAAGAATTCTCGATTGAAGCTCTTTCATGATTATCGGTTGCATTAGGCTAAGCATCAGACTGAACTTCAACGGAAGCAAAATTTATCCCCAACAATAGTCCTCCCACTTTCGAGTTCAAAATTTGAAGAAAGGGAGTAAAAAAAAGATAACTATCGAAGTCCTTTTTTGGGCTCTACACCATTGAGGTTGAAGCTCGGAGGAGATCTTATCTCCAACCGAGGTTGACGTTAAAGTTGAAGCTTTGGGAAGATCTTATTTCAAATCGAGGTTGACATTGAAGTTGAAGCTCGGAAGAGATCTTATCTCCAGTCGAGATTGAATTTAATGTTGAAGTTGAAGCTCGAGGAAGATCTTATCTCCAGCCGAGATTGAAGTTAAAGTTGAAGCTCGAGAGAGATCTTATCTCCAATCGAGGTTGAAGGAGATCTTATCTTCTATTGACGTTGAAGTTGAAGCTTGGGAGAGATCTTATCTCCCGCCGAGGTTGAAGAAGATCTTATCTCCTATTGATGTTGAAGTTGAAGCTCAAAAGAGATCTTATCTCCAGTCAAGTTGAAGGAGATCTTATCTTCTGTTGATATTGTAGTTGAAGTTCAGGAGAGATCTTATTTTCAGTCGAGGTTGAAGGAGATCTTATCTTCTGTTGATGTAGAAGCTTGCGAGAGATCTTATCTCCAGCCGAGGTTGAAGTTGAAGTTGAAGGAGATCTTATCTCCTATTGACGTTGAAATTGAAGCTCGAAGGAGATCTTATCTCCAGTCGAAATTAAAGGAGATCTTATCTCCTGTTGACGTAGAAGCTCGGGTGAGATCTTATCTCCAATCGAGGTTGAAGTTGAAGGAGATCTTATCTTCGATTGACGTAGAAGCTTGGGGGAGATCTTATCTCCAGCCAAGGAGATCTTATCTCCTATTGAAATTGAAGTTGAAGCTCGGAGGAGATCTTATTTTCAGTCGAGGTTGAAGAAGATCTTATCTCTTATTGATGTTGAAATTGAAGCTCGGAGGAGATCTTATCTCCAGTCAAGGTTGAAGAAGATCTTATGTCTTGTTGAAGTTGAAGTTGAAACTTGGGAGAGATCTTATCTCCTCTTCTCATCTCGTCTAAAATGAACAATGCCTTCGACTTTGCTCACATTAGGATGAGGTTCTCCTCCTGTTCCTAACGGACTGTAGGGGCACATAAGGGTCATTGTCAGGACCTCTCCTTCCATCTCGTCTAAAATAAATGAGGTCTTCAACTTTGTTCGCATTAGGATGGGTTCTCCTCTTATTCCTAATGGACTGTAGGAGCGTATAAGAGCCATTGTCAGGGTCTCTTCCCTCATCTCGTCTAAAATGAACGAGGCCTTCGACTTTGCTCACGTTAGGATGAGGTTCTTCTTCTATTTCTAACGGGCTGTAGGGGCACATAAGGACTGTTGTCAGGACCTTTCCCCTCATCTCATCTAAAATGAACGAGGCCTTCAACTTTGCTCGCGTTAGAATGAGGTTCTCCTCCTATTTCTAATGGACTGTAGAGGCATATAAAAGCCGTTGTCAGGACCTCTCTCCTTATCTCATCTAAAATGAACGAGGCCTTTGATTTGCTCATATTAGGATGAGGTTCTCCTCCTATTTCTGACATGGCCACTATTGATTGCTTCTTTTCTATCGTCACAGTTTTTGCACCGAGAAATAATAATGTTGAAATGGAGGAATTTTATTAAAAAAAAATTATCGATAGTACATTCTCAGATTCTCTGAGTTTCAAGGTTGTGGGAGCGTTGTTTCTTCGAGCTCCTTCAGACGATAAGTTTTGGACCGGATGATCTTCTCTACTTTATACGGGCCTTCCCAATTTGGGATAAGCTTCTCCTGGCTCTAAGGTTGAGAGATGGCGGCTCGCCAAAGTACTAAGCCCCCTAGAGATAGTATTGATAATGTCTCAAGGCGGTCGATCTTCTTGTTGTTCCTCCCTCATTGGTGGTTCTAGCTGCGATAGCACCCTTAGCTGATCTTTTCTTACTTCAGACCGACGTTTGTGGAGCATTGAGGGGGGTGTAGTTACAAAATCTTCTGGGGGAACTTCTTCGTGCCCTTCTGTCAGAGCTTCTTTGATGATGAGCTTGGGGAGGAGTTCGGGCTCGCTCGCGCTTGGAAAAAGTTTGGGAGTACGGTCGAACTTCATTCGACTTTCTACCAGCGATACTGAAGAATTTTATTCGATCCTTCTTGATATTCATTAGAAAATTCGAATCTCAGCACGGACGTCGACTGCTGATGAAGTGAGCTACAAACTGATAGCTCATCAGATCAAAGAAGAAGATCGTACTTGACTTCAACGTCGAGTACCGATTTCTTACTGCTCCCTTCAAGGTAGATGAAAAAGCTCGATATAAGATGGCGTCTGGTGCGCCATGGAGCAGCATTATAATCTGGAAGGCCTCCAGGTGATCGATCGGATTAGAGGTTCCGTCATAGCTTTCAAATCAAAAGAAGCTCGAAGTTCGGTGGAATGGACTCTTGCATAATTCGAAAAGAGAAAGGAGGATCAGTGCGGACGTTGTTATGGTGAGTCGGGGCGACGTGGTCGAGCTCCTCAATCCATCGATCTATCCCTCGCTATTTCTGATCGAGGACGTCATCTCGATCGCAAATCTTGGAAGGCTTCTGATCATAGATGGAGAAGATTTCTTTCAGAGAAGAATCTCGATCTGAATAAGGATCCTCTACTCTCTATTTTCTCTTTCCATGGGTGACGGATATGCTAGCCTAAGTGCTCTTCCTTGGGACCGATTTCTTACATCTTGATGGCGGATTTTCTGGCGGAATCATTGTCGGAGGCTGCAGCATGGTCTGCACCA
This sequence comes from Cocos nucifera, assembly GCA_006176705.1. Lineage (NCBI taxonomy): Eukaryota > Viridiplantae > Streptophyta > Magnoliopsida > Arecales > Arecaceae > Cocos > Cocos nucifera. The sequence goes on from QRFJ01000246.1 coordinate 2,317,991, forward strand.
TCTCGATGAGATTCTGAACCTGCTGCATCAGTAGGTTAAATTACTCCGGATCTACCATGATCGTCAGTGGAGGAGGAGGTTGAAGTACCGACGATGGAGTAGGCACAGACAGATTTGGTCCAGATCTGACGGCAGAAGCAGTAGATCTTCGGATAGTCATCTTCTTTCGAGGTATTTCTTGAGATTAAGGAAGAGGATGGAGATGACCTTAGAGAAGAAGATCCAAAGGATCGACTGAGCACTCTTTTAAGAACAAGGATACCGTAGGAATAGAGGGCCCTTCCTCTAGCATCAATTCTATTGGTACAGAATCTGATTAACGTCAGATCAAGTTGGAGTTGAGAAAGAAGAGGTCGCCGTCGGTGACCTACAAAATAAAGTTCCATCCAGAGTCGGTGGTGATGGCTTTGACAGGATCCTCCGATGATCAAGTCAGCTTTTCTGGCCAACAGAAATAGAGTGCTTTGGTAAGAATTCAGCAGAGTTTTAGAAAAAAGAAGAGAGCTTAGAGAAAACGTATCTGGAGGATCCCTTTTATAGACAGAGCTTATAGTAGATTGATAGTGACGACCATAATCGTTTGGTAGTGGGCCGCTCGGGGTCACGTAGAGTTTATTATGGAGAGAGATGTCCGTTGCCATGATGTGGCTGTTCGTTAAGATTTAATAGTTGAAGTTCGAAAGAAGCAGGCATTGGTTGGTGAAAAGCTTTGACATACATCAATTTTAGAGAAGTTTGGACTCCTAAAGAAAATTTGACTGAAGAAAAAATCTAGGAGAAGTTCGGCTCCTAGAGGAACTAGAGTGAAGGAAAAATTTGGAAGGAGTTTGGCTCCTAGAGGAATAGGACTGAAGAAAAAATTTGGAAGGAGTTCGGCCACTGGAGGGGCCCGATTGATGAAAAAGTCTAGGAGGAGTTCGACTGAAGTTCGAAAGGAGTTTGACTAGGATTTGACCGTTGGAGGAGTTCGGTTGGGTTTGACCATCGAAGGAGTTCGACTATTGAATAAGTTCGATCGCTGGAGGAGATCGGCTGGAGTTCGATTGCTAGAGAAAGAATTTTCGATCAAAATTCTTCCATGATTATCGGTTGCATTAGGTTAAGCATCAAACTGGACTTCAACGAGAGCGAAATTTATCCTCAACAACCATTATTGGGGATAAATTTCACTCCCATCGAAGTTCAACCTGATGCTTAGCCTAATGCAACTGGTAATCACGGAAGAGCTTCGATAAAAAATTCTCCTTCAACGGTCAGATCCCAACCAAACTCCTCTAGCAGTCGAACCTTAGCCAAACTCCTTCAGCCAGCCGAACTCCTCAACGACCGAACCTTAGCCGAACTCCTTCAGCGGTCGAACCCTAATTGAACCCTAGCTGAACTCCTCCAGCGGTCGAACCCCAGTCGAACTCCTTCAGCTACCGAACCCTAGCCGAACTTCTTCAGTGGCTGAACTCCTCTAGTAGCCAAACTCCTTCCAGATTTTTTCTTCAATCAAATTTCTTCAGAAGTCGAACTTTCCTCGGACTTCTACTTCAGTCGGATTCCTCTAAGAGCCAAACTTTCTTTGGACTTCTCCTTCAGATGGATTCCTTCATGAGCGAACTTCTTTCGGACCTCTCCTTCAGTCGGATTCCTTCAGGAGCCGAACTCCTTCCAGACCTTTTCTTCAGTCGAATTCCTCTAGGAGCCGAACTTCCTTCGGACTTCTCTTTTAGATGGATTTCTCCATGAGCCAAACTCCTTTTGGACCTTTTCTTCAGTCGAATTCCTTTAGGAGCCGAACTCTCTCCGGACTTCTACTTTAGTCGAATTCCTTCAGGAGCTGAACTTCCTTCAGACTTCTTCTTCAGATAGATTCCTCCAGGAGCCGAACTCCTTCCGAACCTCTTCTTAAAATGGATTCCTCCAGGAGCCGAACTTCTTTCGAACCTCTTCTTGAGTCAGATTCCTTCAGAAGTCGAACTCTTTTTGGCCTTCTCCTTCAATCAGATTCCTCCAAGAGCCTAACTCCTCCCGGACTTCTACTTCAGTCGGATTCCATCAGGTGCCGAACTCCCTTCGAACTTCTCCACCAGTCAAACTTCTTCTAGACTTTTTCATCACTCGAGCTTCTCTACCAGTTGAACTCCTTTTGGACTTCTCCATCAGTCGGACTCCTGCTGAACTTCTCCATTAGTCGAACTCCATCAAGATTCCTCCAACGGATTACTTTTAGTTTTTAAGTAGTAATCCTTTCGGATGATCTCCTCTAGTCGTATTTCCTTTAGGAGTCTGAACTTCTCTAAAATTGATAGACGTCAAAGCTCTTCATCCCTCCACGTGGCCTCGAGCGGCTCAGCACCGAATGGTTACGGCTATCACTATCAGTCTATTGCAGGCAGCACCTCTCTCCGTAATAAGCTTCACGTAGTTTCGAGCGGTCAGCTATCGGATGGCTACGACTGTCACTATTAGTCTGCTGCAGGCGGTGCCTTTCTCCATAATAAATTTTACGTGGCTTCGAGCGGCCAGCTACCAGATGGCTATGACTATCACTATTAGTCTGCTACAGATGGTGCCCCTCTTCGTAACAAATCTTATGCGATCTCGAGCGATCAACTATCGGACGGCTATGGCTGTCACTATCAGTCTGCTCCAGGCTCCATCTCTAAAAGAGATCCTCCATATATATTTTTTTTATGCTCTCTTTTTCTTCCTAAAACTCTACTGAATCCTTTCCTGAGCACTCCATTCCTATTGACGAGAAGAGCTGACTTGATCGTCGGAGGATTCTACCGGAGCCACCACCACCGACTCCGGATAAAACTTTATTTTGTAGGTCAGACGACGGCCTTTTCTTTCTCAACTCCAGCTCGATCTGACGTCGATCAGATTCTGCACCAACAGCCATAATGTGAAACACACACTATACTATCGGCTGTGTCAAAGTTGTTAAACTTGAAAATTAAGTTTAATATGATGGTCAATTGTTATGATAGGATGGTAACAATAATAAAAAAAATGCTACTAAATGATAAGAAGCTTGTTGAGAGAGTTTTTATGCTTAAAAAAAAATGATGAAAAGATTGGGCATGGAATATGAGAAAATAGATGTATGTTGTAATGGTTGCATGCTTTTCTATAAAGAGGACCAATAGAAGAGCTCATGCAGTGTATACAGTGCAAGCTGATTTAAGTTGAGGTAAGAGGATAGGAATTAGAAGGACATACCATATAAGGTTCTTCGATACCTTCCTTTCACTCCTAGACTATAGAGGCTTCACTTGTCTAAGAGTACTATCGAGCAGATGAGATGGCACAAAGGACCATGCAAGCACCCCGATATGATGTGTCATCCATTGGACAGTGAGGCATCGAAGCAATTTGATACTTGCTATCCTTTATTTGCTCAGGAATCATGCAATGTCCGACTAGATCTGTCTACTAATGGCTTTACACCATTCGATCATGCAGTAGCCCCTTATCATGTTGGTCAGTCTTTATTACTCCATACAATCTACCACTTGAGATGTGCATAAAAGAACATAATATTTTTTTTACATTACTCATTCTTGGGCCATGACATCCTAGTAGAAGCATTGATGTATATTTAAGACCTTTCATTAATCAGCTAAAATTGTTATGGTCTGATGGCATTTACTTTTGATGCATCGAAGAAGCAGAATTTTATAATAAATGCTGCATTGATATGAACCATTAGCGATTTTTCTGCTTATGGGATGCTGTCAGGATGGAATGCTCATGGAAAGCTAGCATGTCCCTATTATGTGGAGAATATAAAATTATTTCAGCTTGAGCATGGTCGTAAACCTTGTTGGTTTGATTGTCATCATCAATTCCTTCCTAAGCATCATTCTTTTCGAAAGCAGCGTGACAATTTTAGGAGGAAGAAGATAGTGGACCATGCACCCCAGCAAATTAGTGGCATGGAAGTATTTCAGAGGATATCCTAATTGGACGAAATCTCATTTGGCATTGAATTTGATAAGTAGAAGCCTTGAGGGTTCGGTAGAACTCATAACCGGATGAAGCAAAGCATCTTCTAGGAATTATTGTACTGATCCATCAATTTGATCCGTCATAATCTTAACATCATGCATATCAAGAAGAATATATTCAACAATGTTTTCTACACTATTATGGATGTCAAGGATAAGGCGAAGGACAATCCCAAGACTCGAGCAGATATGAAGAACATATGCAAGCATCCTCTACTAGAGCTGGTTGAGATGTCACCTAAAAAATTTTTAAAGCCGAAAGCATCTTATACCTTAATAAGAAAGCAATTGAAGGACATTTGTGAATGGTATAAAAATCTTAAATTTTTAGATAGTTATATAAGTAATCTAGCTCGGTGCATCAATATCAAAAATTATAGATTCTATAGGCTAAAGAGCCATGACTGCCATATATTCATGCAATAATTATTTCCATTGGCTTGGCACGATCTCCTTTCCAACTCCATATGGAGCTCTTTGACTGAGCTTAGCCTTCTCTTCAGAGATATTTATGCTACCGAACTATTTATCGACCACATATCCAGTCTTGAGGCTAGCAGTATAGAGATCATATGTAAGTTAGAGAAGATATTTTCTTCAAGCTTTTTTGGCTTCATGGAGCAACTCGTGATTCATCTAGCATATGAAGATAGGATGGAAGGTCTAGTATAGTACAGGTGGATGTATCCATTTGAAAGATACATGCATAGTCTCAAGAAGAAAGTAAAAAATAAGATCCGAGTCGAAGGTTCTATTATAGAGACTTAAATAATAGAAGAGATTTTAAATTTCAGTCGACATTACTTTAATCGCAGTGTGCAGACCAAGCTGACTCAAGTGGATCAAAATAACGATGGTGGTGTTGAGCGATTAGAGCGGGAGATCTTAATATTTGCCTATCCCACTCAAGAATTTGGGCTCGCGTTTGTCGAATTTTCTTCGATACTGAACTTCAACAAACAGAGACATGTTTTGCTAAACTATGCAGAAGTCGACCCATATGTCCTGTAAGTATCTATCACAATTTCATCTCTTTAATCACTTATTTCAGTATATTTCTTTTATGCATGTTTAGGTAATATGATGACACTACAAAAATTCAGACTATTAATGACGGTAAAATGCCATCGCTAATAGTCCTTCAGCCGTTGCTATTAGGAACGTCGTTGCTAATACTATCGTAAAAGTCAATATGAAATATTCTTATCGCTAATTGGCATCATTAACAACGACAAAAATCACTATCGCTAATAAAAAATTAGCGACGACTTTAGAGATAGAATAATTTTATTTCTAATTATTTTAAAATTTTTTTAAAAAAATTTAAAAAATATTAGTGATGGTAGATTCATTACTAATGCGATCAATTATTCCATCGTTAATGCCATCTCTAATTTTATTTAATTTTTAAATTAAAAAAATATTTTAAGAAATATTAATGATGGTAATTTGGTCTCTAATGCTGTCGCTAATAGTTATTAGTGATGATAATTATCATTGTTAATATCGATAATAGTTAATTTTTTATAAAAAATTAATAGTAATATTTTTTTAAAATTTATTTTAATGAATTACAATGAATTATGGTTTTTAATACCTGTTATAACTAAAATCCAAAGATAATATGACAATCAAAAATTTAAAACTAATTATATTATATTAAAAATAAAAATTATATAATTTTTTTTGTAAGTAAAATAAAAAATATAATACATAAAAAAAATTATGTTCGATCCTCATCATCATCCACCTCCTCCTCCTCCTCTTGCTCTTTTTCAATAGCTAGTGGATGAGAGCTGGATGTCCCAGCATCTTATGATGAAAAAATAAAATAATATTAGTAAGTTTTGATACAGAGGTATATCTTTTAATATACTTTTTAAATTTTCGAATAGATTATTTCTACATATTTCATTCGATGATATAGAGCTATAGACACCCTCAACCTATCAATTAAATAATTAGATTGAATTTTTAGCCTCTAGATCTTCTTTCCAGACTCAAACCTAAATATATAAAGCTTCTAAAAATAAATACTTAAAATAATTAAAATAATTTAATAATATAATTACTTGATGTGATGACTGGAACGACGAGCGTAGTTGGTCACATAGCTACGGATCCCAGAGAAGCTCTATGACCATATCGTGGATGGCATCCAAGAGGCTCTAAGATCAATGGCTCAGAAGCCCCTACACAACCTTTTCCACGTGCACTTCGCTTCAGGTTTAGGATGTCAAGGGCTATGAGTACGTCGAAGGATATCGAGATGGTAAAGGATCGAAGCTATGGTTGAATCCTATGACCCGGCTTCTACTCACCCCCTCGATGGTGCTGAGCCATCCCTCAAGGTCAAGGGAGGCTGAGAAGATGGGTCATCGCTATACCTCTCAGTAACATACGTCGCATAACGCGTCTGCACAATTCAAAAATATATTAGTTGTAATATAAAAATTAAATTCTGGAATAACTTAATTAGTAAATAAAGTTTGAAGTTCTTACCATGATTTATCGTGATGTAGAATCTAAATAGTCACCAGCCCTCTTAGATTGGTATGTGGCCCACTATAACTGTAGTTGGTCTGGTAGATGACCCAGCTACCATATCTATAATAAGTAAATAATAAAATTAAATTAATTAAAATATGCATATAAGAATTTTTGTAGTTCTAGTGAAGAGCTTTGATATTGATTTCTTACTAATCTATTGGCTATAACATGTATATCGACCGAGCTGCCCGTATGCCTAATCGGATCCTGCTGGATGGTTTGGTTCTGCCGAGTCATCTATTACCTACCAAAGTACTCCTTGCTACTCCACTGGTTGCTAAGGGCTTGCCATATGTCCGTCCACATCCAGTGATTCGTGAAAAATCTTCAGTTCGATGGTGATTGAGAACCAGAGTGTTGGATGGTGGACTGCCTGAGGCTATAGAGGCCATCTCGGAGCCTTCGTGTGGCCACCTCCTCGAAGATCTGACGGTTAACCTCCTCATTCTAGAAAGTCTCGAATCGATAGTACTCTTGTAAGATAGAAGCAAACATGTATTTATATGTAATTAAAATATCAACGTATTGAAAATTTAAAAATTAAATTAGTTTTGACTTATCAGAAATATCTCCTAGGCTGCATCCTATGCTCTAAATGACTAGCTAGAAAATTCATTCACCGATCTTGATATCAAATATCGGATGATATTAATAACGACACGATATACTCCAAACTCTCTAAAAGAATTCATTCTACTTTCCCACGTATAGCAACTCTACCTCAGTCCACATGTCATACATGCCGAGGTGGCCAACAACCGTGTTGGGCTAGGCATGGCTTGGGCACAAGAAGGCCTAGAAATAAATGGACTGTGTTTGGTACGGAACATGAATAAACATGAGGCAAAACGTCCATGGCCTAAGACACGTATACATACGGATCCAAGCACATTTAGGCATGTGCGTGCCTAGGCCGTGCTGAGCCTATCTGACTTATTTTTGATTTTTTATTTAATATTAAATTTTAAAATATAATATTTTTTAGATTAATATTTTTTTTTAGTCGTTGGATTTGAAAAAAAAATATTAAAAAAAAAAAGATTTACAGTCATTACGGGCCTGATCATACCTGTAGTGGCTATAAACGGGCCATCATGCCGGGCTTGACATGGCTCGTGAGTCGTGCCATACCGTGCTCAGTCCTAAACAAGCTTGTGCGGTGCTCGGGCTTAGGCTCGTGAATCCTAAGCCTAGCATGGCATGGAGGTATGGGCCGTGCCTTGGCCTATTACCGTTCATTATTGGCCATGCATGACTCATTTTGGGCCGAGATTAGTTCACAAAAAATCCAAAAACACCATCTTAAAAATAATTTCTAGTTAGTCAAGGTATTTTATGTAAGATTGGTTAATGCGAGGTAGAGCAAAGCATGGATTAGGTTTGATCGAGTTGAGAAAAAAATTTCATCCGATCGAATCTAATCGAATTAAAAAAAATTTAATTTATTTTTAATAATTTATCATATATAAATTATTTGAAAACTCAAATAAGTGATTTTTAATGAATTTGGATGAATTATACCGATTTGGATTTTAATATTGATTCAATACTAATTTTAAATATAATATTAGTCTACTTAAATTTATTTATGAATTTAGATGAATTGTATTAGATTTTGATAGGTTATATAGAATTCGGATGAATTATATGTTAAAAATATAGAAGTCAAATTTATTATTAATTAATTAATTTTTTTTATAAATTTTAATTTAATTTAAAATTTTCAATCATTCGAAATCGATATTTATTAGATGAGATGGTTCCCTGGGTTTCCGTTATTTGGTCAGCCATAAATTGCAAGGTTTACCTCGTGGGCAATCTGTGCACCAGAACTGGTCGGTGCTAGATGCCTGGTTTCTTTCAGATAACACCTAAACAGGACTAATATTACAGAAAAGTTCCTCCATATTAGCTAATTACCCCACATTTCAGAAGCGAGAAGGGTTCTAGACGCCGGCGAGCGAGAGAGATAGAGAGCGAGCGAGGGCTCGCGCGCACGCGATGGAGGCGTCTTCCGCTGTGAAGCGGCCCCTCGAGCCCTCCTCCAGCGACCCCAACGGCCCCTTCCCCTCTCCCTCCTCCGCCGCCGCGGCCTCCAAGCGCCGTCCCCCGCACTCGCCCGCGGCCCACTTCCGGGCCCTCTCGCCGCGGGTGAAGTCCTCCCCCAACGAAACCCTCTTCCGCATCCTCTGTCCCGCCGATCGGACCGGTGGGGTCATCGGCAAGGGCGGTTCCATCGTCCGCCAGTTCCGCGAGGAGACCGGCGCTAAGATCCGAATCGAGGACTCCGTCCAGGGCTCCGAGGACCGCGTCATCATCATCATCGCCGAGGCCCCGCCGAAGAAGCGGCGGGATGACGGCGGAGGGAACGGCGGCGAGGCGGCTGAGGACGATGCCTCCCCGGCCCAGCGGGCCCTTGTTAGGGTTTTCGAGAGGATGCTTAGGGTAGAGAGTGAGAGGGTTGGGGAAGGAAATGGAGGAGGAGGAGAAGGAGGAGGCGGAGGGGAGGAGAAGGAGATACAGGGGCAGGTGGTGTGCAAGCTCCTGGCGCCCAGCAGCCAAGTGGGGTGTATTCTTGGCAAAGGAGGAAAGATCGTTGAGAAAATCAGACAAGAGAGCGGAGCTCAGATTAGAATTTTTGGGAAGGATCAGGTGCCACTGTGTGCTGTTGCTGGGGACGAGCTGATCCATGTAAGTTATCAAGGATCTTTATCCATTTTTTGATTTCTTTCTGGTTTTTGCGTGTTCTGAAATTGCATGCATGACGTAGATATGCTTCCGTCAACCTGAGAATTATGACTATACACAATCTCTGGATCGCATTGGAATTTTATTAGGCATCGCAGCATGGAAAAGTAATAAAGATGTGAACTTTATTGTGCTATGTTTTCATGGCTATTCAGTTAAGGTTCCTGTCTTCTTCTTATATAGTTTCATTTGTCTCATTTCTCAGTCGTGATTGATGTAGTGGTTTTTTTTTCCTTTAAAGTGTCATAGAGATAGCTGACTTTTAATTTTCTACCATGTAATTCTCTTTTCATTCATCTAATGGACAAGAATTGTCTCAAATAAAAGAACCAAACGGAAGTTCTTAGGCATTCCAATCCTTTCAGCGAATCTTGCAAGAAATTCATCGGAGTCGTGGTACCTTAAATGTTGTATGATCACCCTTAACCACCATTGGGTTAAGAAGAAGTATCAATTTCACATCCAATAGTGGAAAAGAGCTAATAACATAATATTTATTTATTATTTATATTTTTTTCTTCTGCTACATGCAAACTTCATGGTCATCCTTAAATATAGAAAGGCTTTTCGATCTGCATGAATTTTCTGATAATTAATTGATGATGGAGCTTTATTAGTGATATTGTTTCGCTGATATCTAGCAGAATTGTAACAATTCATCGTAATGATGTGAGAATCATAAGTGGGACATGGCTGTCTAGAAAGGTGTCAAATATGGAAATGAAAGAACCCCATAAACTGAAATAAACCTATTTGTATAGCTAGCAGAGAGTCTTGACAATGGTATTCCAGCCATAATTGTGCAAGCAAGATGAAGTGCAGATGAAACTCAAAAGTAATATGTAATGTTGAAATTTCTTGTTTCTACCTCAATTTGATCCAATCAGCTCAGCACTATCTGGAAAAAGCTGGTTTTGGGCTCAAGTCCTTGTCTGAGAACTGGTTAGGACATTCTTCTTTCTGTGTGAATTTTAATATGGTTCAGGTGTGTAGGTTTGCATAAACAATGCCATTGCACTTATTTGGGTTATATGAAGTTAAATTAAATGTTTAATGGCATAACCTATTTTGAGCATTCATAATAGGAAGGAAATACATCACCATGATCCATGCATAGGCTCTCTAACTGGTGGATTGTGCTGTCATCTGTGTCATTCTTTGAGTGGAAGGGAGACTGACTCATTCTCCATCTTCCAAATATATATAAAAAAACTTTTTTGAATAAATATCTCCTATTTGACCAATGTGCATCTTCCTCTCCCATTTCCTGTTCCTCTGCCTTTCTATGTTTATATCTTCTTCTCAAACAAAGCCCTCATAAAATCATTGCACATGTCACTTTGTTTCTGCAGTCTCCTCACTAGAGAGAGAGTCAATGGAGTGTCTTGGGTGTATCAGAAGTACTATGTGTGGTCCCAAAAATCTGAAGAAGATGGTTCTTTTGCCAGAGAAATTATGTGCAAGAGAAATTGAAACCAGTTCAATCAGTTATGAAATATTTTCCTGGCCTTGGTACTGTCTTTACCTTCAACCAGTGCACCCCTAAACCCGCAACTTCTCTTTCCTTCCATTCTCTATGGTGGTTTGATTTACAATAGAAAATCCCTTGCATTAGACTGGGAATTTTGCTTCTTTTTTTCTATATATATATCTGCTGTAATTATCAAAGAAAGAGATAGTTTTGGTAGAGGGGGATCCAGAGGCAGAAAAGGGATTTTGTTTAGTTGGCTGACATTTTATTAGATTGGGTTGATTCAACGTCAATCAATGCTAATTTTTCTTCCCAAAAAATGTGCTTGCCAATTGATATTTTTTCTTAGCTTTAGAATTGGGAGATTTTGAAATTTTTTGTGCTTTCCTTCCATTGATCAACAACGCAAAAGGCATATCTTTTCCCTTCCTTTTCTGTTGTGTCATGGTCACCATCTGAGTTTATTTATCCTTCTAACACAAAATAATGAGTGCCTCATGATTTATAGGTATATTGGTTATTCTATGGGGAAAAAGAATATAAGCTAAAGCCGTTATATACATTTTATATTGGACTGCAAGTGGCTGGTGCTTTTTTTTTTAACTGAGCTAAGAGACTGTCGAAGTACAATGAAGAGTTAAGCTTTGTTATTCATGATGGACTGAACCATTTTGAACATCTAGATGAAAGGCTCGTATTCAACAAAATAAAAGTTTGAATTGACAGAAACAATCACAAAATGATGAAAAGGCCTTGGTGATGGGAAGTGTTTCTTTTGCCTGAATTACAAAACCTTTTAGTTATGGGTACTATACTATCTTATCATTGCTCATTTCAAGGTTTGTAATGCTAATGCCATCAACAACTAAATAATGTCATTTGCTAATTTGTTTTTTTGCTGTTGAAGTGATACTGACTTTGTACAAAACTTCTGGTAGATATCTGGGAGTTTCTCTGCTGTAAAGAAAGCACTGCTATCTGTTTCCAGGTGTCTGCAGGATAACCCCAGAGCAGAGTCAACTAACTTTACCATTCCGAAACCATTTGGGCCAACCAGTCATGGAGCTGGTCCCCCTACGATGATGGATCCTTATGCTCAAAGAAGCTTATTGCCTAGTCAGCATGTCCCAGATTATCATTCCAGGGGATATTCATCAAATCCAGGAATGGATAATATTGTGTCTGGCCATAGAAAGGTTCTGGAAGAGGATGTTATGTTCAGAATATTATGCTCCAATGACAAAGTGGGTAGCATCATTGGGAAAGCTGGTGTAATTATTCGGGCCTTGCAAAGTGAAACTGGTGCGACAATCAAGATTGTTGACCCCATTCCAGATTCAGACGAAAAGGTTATTTTGATATCTGCACATGAGGTGTGTGCAAGATCAAAACCTTTATAATTGGCGTAGAAATTGAAGTTCGATTACTCATTTTATTGAAAAATTTGAGCCTTTTCTGATGTTGGTTTTGGTTATGAGTAGTGCAGACTTCAGAATTACGACATTCTCCAGCACAAGATGCGGTCCTTCGTGTCCATTCTAGACTTGCAGAGGCAGGATTTGATAAAAGCTCTGCCATTTCTGCAAGGCTTCTAGTTCCTGCACAGCAGATTGGTTGTCTGTTGGGTAAAGGTGGCACCATTATTGCTGAAATGAGAAGGGCTACTGGGGCCAGTATCCGGATTTTTTTAAAGGAACAAGTTCCAAAATGTGCTCAACCAAATGATGAGCTTGTCCAGGTATGAAGCATTTATTTGATGCTATTAATTTCCTAGGCGTTACATTTTGGGGTTTATATGATTATTCACCTGATATACATTTTCAAATGAATGTTTTCAGCCTTCAATTACACTTTTTATTTCTTCAAGCGGTCAATGTTGTCACTTCTATTTTGCTTTGTGCAGTGAAAATTATTTGAATTAATTTTTGAGCAGAGATAATGTAAACTTCTGAGCAATTTGATGCTATTAATTTTTCATTGCTCCTCTCTCTCTCTCTCTCTCTCTCTCTCTCTCTCTCTCTCTCTCTCTCTCGTTATATGATTCTCCCGATATAATTTTTCAAATGGATGTTCTAAGCTTTTTCTTGAACTTCCTATTTGTTCAAGTGGTCATTTTGGGTGATTGACCGCCTACATTAATTAGTTGTTTTTTTGGTTTTTTTTGAGAAGTGTTAGTTTGAATTAATTATTTAGCTCACATTATTTTAAGCAAGGTTATGACTAGATTGGTTAGTTCACTCTAATGCTTGAGATAGTGATGAATTGGGTATGCTGTGATTAAGGTTTATCATTTTTGAAGAGGTTTATCATCACGGCCCGACCCGATAGTCCAAGCTGGGCACGCGATAGATGGCCGTACATCCGTAGGGTTTAACCTTATAGGATATGCAAGGCTTGTCTTTTTATTCACACATATTCACATCATTCCAACTCGAGCAATGGTAAGAAAAGCAAGTCCTCTAATACATTTATTCAATAAAAATAGTTCACAAAAATTAATAAGGATGAGGAACGTAAGGTTTAAATCAAATTTTATTCAAAGATAAAACTAAGCAAATAGCATATAAAGTCCTATGCTCCTCACTTATCAGTCCCAAGGCCCATGTGCTCTTCTGGATTTGAAAAAATAAAAAGTAGCGAGCTTTACAGGCTCAGTAAGTTTTCAATATCTCTGAGGAATCAAATATAAAATAAATTTTATTTCAATCATAGTAATTTGACAATAATAAGATACATGTATCAATATATTTATTTTTTTCAAAACATGCTATGCATAATAGTAAAACACAAAAATCCTCTCTGAGCTTTTGATGACTACGACTATGATCAGCCCCGTGACAAGGCCCAAAAGAGACTAGCCCTTAGATACAAAACATATGATCCTTCAGCATATACCAAGATTAGCCCCATCGGCCAGGCACAGAAAGGAACTAGCTCTGATTCATACGGTCATGATTAGCCCCTTGATAAGGCAAAGAGACTAGTCTTGAAAATAAATATGTGATGCATCAGCGTGTGCCAGCGATCAGTCCTGACTGGCTAGGCCCAAAAAAATTATCTTTACCGACGATTAGCTCTAATTGGCTAAGTTCATAAGAAACTAATTTTTATTGTCTAGCCAACGATCAGTCTCGTTGGCTAGACCCTGATTATAGTTTAACTAGAGAATTTTTTCTCACTAGTTTTCATAACATAAGCATACTTGTTTTCATAATAATCTTAAATTCAAAGTACCACATCTCATTTCCAAAAAAAAAGCAACATATGGTTTTTATTCAAAAATTCATGCAAAGGTAAACATGCATAATCTTCTTTCCAAATGTTATACAATATTAAAATAGAGAAATTAACTTATTTTAAATTTTGTAGTTTACAATAATTATGTCAGGCACTTTATGCTTGATTCATAAATTTTGAATTATGTTTTCATGAAAGCATGCATAATATAAATATTTTTTTAATTTTTAAATATTTTAATATATATATTTATAAATTTCAGTCTGATGTATATGATATGCACTAAGAAAAATCTAAAGAATAAAGAAAACTTATAGTCCTAAACAAATCAAATCCAACAAGCACAGTCTTCGACTCACGGTCCGATCCCTAGGCTCAGTGCTCCTCTAGTGTTGAAGGCTTAATACAAGTAACTTACAATATTGTTAGCCTTCAATTCAAGAAAATAATTAGGGTAAAGAAAGAGATTTTCGGTTTAGGCCTCGGTCTAAGCCTGATTATGGGCTTGATCTAGGTGGGTTGAATCGGTCGTCGGGAAATCAGTCATTGGGAAATCAGTCTAGAAACTAATTGGGATCCCAATTTGAGAGGTGAGTTCATGTCAGGTTTCTCTTCATTTTTTTCCTCTCTCTCTCTCTCTCATGGCAGTAGGGGGGTTGGGGTTCTTAAATAGGAAACCCTTGGCCTTAAAATGAAAAATAGAGAGTAAGGAGGTTGGTCTAGTGGTGGTGCGGTTGGGGTGGCCGAGCAGTGGTGGCTTGGCCGGGGCAGTTGTGGCTTATAATGGCGGTCCAGTTGGAAGCAAGAAAGGGAAGAGGGAAGGGGCATCACCCTTTGCTCCTTGGAGGTAACTTTCTCGGCCATGAAAGAATAAAAGGAGGAAGATTCACTGGCGAGTGGTAGTGGCAGTGGGTTGCGGCCGATGGTGGCAGTTTCCGACAGCAAAAAGGCCCAATAACTCCAAGAAGGAGGAAATAGGGGAAATTAGAGAGGAAGGGGGTTTACGGGGTGATGATGCTTGGTCGTGGCAGCGTGGTGGCTACCATAGGTGAGGAAGGAGGGAGAGGGAGGTGGTAGGGGCTTTGGTGGTGGCTTGATCATAGGGGGAGGAGGGGCTAAAATAGAAGGGGGTTTAGATGGGATAAGGCTGGCCTAACGCCAGCTGTTCGTTAGTTGTAGCGGCACCCAATGGTTGCCGGCCATTCCCATCGATCTGCAACACTCGCATTGGCCACGGTTGTATGGCCTTATCCCACCGGTGGAGGCTCGAACAGGGATCACGATTGCAATTACCCTGTTCCGATCATGATCCCATTCCCTTTTTTTTTTCCCTATTTCGGGCTGGAGTTGGTTGGGCTTACCGACATTGGTCCAAGTGGGCCCAATTTTGGCCGGTTCTCACATCTATGCTGGTCCTAAACTATTTTCTAAGGATACAACAACTCAAATTATTCAATATGGAATTAAGTTCTTTCATCCCTCTGAAAGTTCTTGCACAGGATACTTTACAGCCTCTTTCTCAGTGACATGTTGTGTAAGCCTAGGTTTTTTATGATTACATTCAATCATTGGAAAGATTGACAAAATTGTAACCTGTTCCACATTGAATAGTTGATGGTCCTATGCTATTTGTGAGGGTACAACAACTCAACTATTCAATATAGAATTAAGTCTGTTCGTCCCTCTGAAAGTTCTTGAACAGGATACTGCACAGCCTCTTTCTCAGTGACTTATTGTGTAAGCATAGGTTTTGTGTGATTACAGTTAATCATTGGAAAGAATCACAAAATGGTGACATGTTCTTTCTATGATATCTATGTTGTTTGGCATTAAATTGTCATTCTTCCAAATCGTTATTTTTCTCATTTGTTCAATAGTATCACCTAATTATTTATGACAAAAAGGAGAACCAATACATGCTTTTGAAGTGCACTTAATTATTACATACCACACTTATTGTTTTTGGAGGTTCATATCTGCATATGAGTTTGGTAACAGTAATTTTTCATGCTTCTCACTTGTCTCTGTCTAGAGTGCAGATCAATTAGGAAAAACAGACACAAATAAGAACCTTGTTGTCAGACCTCCATTTTTAGATAAGATGGGTTCTTTAGATTGGAAGTTTGTGGTCACTTTATTTAGCTTCTATGCTGCAATATGGCATAGGAGTGTAAGAATCGGTTGTAAGGGCAGGATTTGCACAATTGGCATTGAGATGCTGGTATTGGAAATGATGCAACATTTTTTCTTCTTTGATTGCAAGATGATTCTCTGACTAATTGCTTTAATGAAAACTGCTTATGAAAAATATTTGCTTTCTAAGAGTAATATAATTTGCTTGATGCTATATTTGTGCTACTTGAGTTGTGATCCTTGAGTAGGCGAATGAATAAGCAGTCAGAACCTAAGATGAGATTAATTTGTAATTATCAATTATTTCAGGCTGTGTTTTTTATACTGTACTCTAGTTCTGAATAATTTAATTATCTGGAGCTGTTGGATGTCCTGCAATTGTTTCTTTCTATTTGGTTTATTTAGATTCAATCCCTTAAATGTCAGAAAACCATCATGCTGAGTGAGAAACAAATTGTAAATTTGTTGTGAACTAGCATGTCTTCCAACATTTGATGAAGCAATGGTGATGAGTTTGTTTGGCTCTAGAATATGGTAATGGTGAAATAGTATTTGAGTCAATTTTACTTTAGGTGCATACCAACAACTATATAATGTCTGACCTATGGCAATACTCCTTTGCCTCATTAGTATATTTTCATGGTTGATCCTTGTGATCAACTCTTGTTTCTTGGTTGTAACAAGTATCTTAAGAATATTGTTTGATGTTATTTAGGTAAAAGGGGAAAGAGACTCATTGCAATATATTATGATAAAGTTGCAATGTCCAGTATGTTGCCCTTTCATAGGGTGTTTCAGCTTCAATGATGAACTGTTAGCCATGTATTCTAGATGGTCCTCTGGAAATTGAATGTACACAATGAGCCCTAGCTCCTGGGGTTACAAAATAGTAAGTAAACATTGCAAACACCTATATAAAATATTATAAGAAGTATTTTTTTTTCCATTGTTGGCAGGTGACTGGTAGTTTTCAATCTGTTCAGGATGCATTGCTTCATATCACGAGCAGGATTCGAGAGACAATCTTTCCAATGAAAACTTTTCCAAGTGCTGGCATGACTCAGTATACGCCTGCAGCATCTGAAATCCCTCCTTTCCCAAGACCTATACATGAGCCAGCCCCTCCTGGACGCTACTCTACAGTTGGACCATTTCACGGTGCTGATGCTTCTATCAGTCTCTCCAATATCCAAGATCGGCTGCCTCCTCTCTCACATGGTGTTGATCGTCTTGTGGTTGATCGCATTCCCATGTCTTATGGCCCTGACGCTACAGCACCTCATCCTGCTGTTGATCATCCTTCACCAAGGTTATGGGCTCCTGAGGTAAGCCTATTTGATTTTAGTGGTGTAAAGAGTAGACTGGTTCATAGTATTTAAAGCCAGCTAAACAAGACAGATTTGCTGTTTTGTTGGATTGGTAAGAACATGATTCTATAGAGTCATGGCCATAAAGTATTAATGGTATGATTGCAAATCGTTAAGTAAATTCCATAATGGAACTACATTGGTGTCCTAAATAATGATATGATTTTGCCAAATGTTTGGATGTTAGGCCATGTTGAGACCTGAACTGTTGTCAGTGGTGAAGTTTTGCACTTGAAGTTGTGCTTGTACTAGTGTTTCTTCTAATGACATGGTTCTCTTCCTGTGGCTGTGTGCTCTAGTTGACCTCAGTAGCTATTTTAATGTTAAAACATTGCCATCTAAAAGGAGACAACAAAACTTGCATTGCTAAATACACTTATCCCTGACAACATGATGTGCATTCATTATCTAATTCCTTGAAACAAAAAATCATGCAGTTTTGAGATCTTTCACCCATGCATCGAGCTGATCGAAAAATGAACAATTTTAATTTTATTTTCATTTAATCTATAGACCAGAAGTATCCAAATCAGCTGAAATTTAATCTGTACATGTTTTAAAATATTTAGATCAAGATCAATGATTTGAATTTGCAAACCATATAATCTATAATATACTTGAGCTTACTAGATATATTGCTGCCATTTATTTTATGTTCACTTGACACATAGACAAGAGACATCTAAAATTAATATTTTTTAGTCTCTAGGCATTTTGTACATCATACATCATAATCAACATTGTTAATTTTCATTGAGAGGTGCATCATTGATCTCCATTATGAAGCAATTTGACCCTAATGCACTCGAGTGCATCCTATTCCCCCTTATTCTGTCTTTATATTGTGTGTGTGTGTACATATATGTCAATAAATTAATTTTGTGAAATGTGTAGTGGTTTCGAGATCTCTGCCATACTTGTCCACTATAGGTTGCATGTTTGATGGTTTTGGAGTCTGAAGTATTCATTGAAATATGCAACTAGGGTGTTTTATGCTCTGCAGGTAATAAGCACTAGAACCCCAAGAGGTACTCCTGATGCAGGAACTGGTTTCAGAAGTGGAGGAATGGGATGGTATGGTTAATTTCTCAATCTGGAAATCTCACAATGCACGTTCACCCTCTTATGTCTAAAATATTGGTGTGCAGTGGAGGCCAGACACCTGTAGCAACAAGCAATACGGTTGAACCTCTAGAAACAAGCAGAAAGGTTGAACATATTATTCCTCAAAAGGATCTGACATATGTTTACGGTGAGAACAACAGCAACCTTGCTGAGATTAGACAGGTATGACTTTCTTTTCATAATTTGACTGATTTATCAAAATTTTGAAACAATCATTTTCAGTTCTTTCATCAGACTGCCATCCGGTTATGGTCCCTTTTTCTATCACATGCTCTTGGAATAAGCCAGTTAAGCAATGTTGTTTAGAACTCTGATTTCAATACGGAAATAATCATAGAAATGGTTTTGAAAGAAGATGAATGAAATCGCAACTTCATGTAAAATTTGCTGGATATCTACCTGTCTAATGATGCTACAGAGCAAATAACTGCTCTGCATAGTGTTCTAACTGAGAATACCGTTTTGCTTCGGTAGCTCATCTCATAGTTATCATTTCATTTATCATCTCATGCCCCACCATCCCTCACCACTAAAGAATTTGTCATGCTTCGCAACCTCCGCATGATTTCAGTTTCATCAATTTGTTATAAATACCACTAAAACCAGCTTCCAGGATATTTATTTTGAGCCTGTTGGTTTACGAAGGCTCTGAACCCCTTCCAGTGGTGTCTTTGACCAACGTCGTCTTGTTGAATGTTCAGATATCAGGTGCTCAGTTCACGATTCATGATGCAGTGCCTGGGGCGACTGCAGGAAGGGTCGTTATATCTGGAACCCCTCGGCAGGTGAAAATGGGCCAAAGTCTCATGCATGCTTTTATCATGTGGGGACGTTATATCAAGGATGCTTGATCTGATGAAATGGGTCAGACCCTTCTCCATGCTTTTTTCATCCTTTGGGACGAGAAGTGCAATTATGTCTCTGCCGTCTGTGACCTTCTCAATTCAGTTGGGAATTGCTCCTGCCACTAGATCCTCGCTGTGAAGCTGTTCTTTGCCTCTTTACATCGAGCAGGGAAAGCAGGTGGTATGTGGCTGGTGCATCACTGAAGGCTTTTCACTCGGTCAGGCTTTTTCTTTAGCCGCACTCTTTATTTGGCAGCATGTAAAAGCATATGCAATGGAGCTTTGTGTTCTTTAGGCACCATATATTATCTCTGGTAGCTTAAAAATAATGTACATGAATGTTAGTTTCCGCTTAGTTGATCAACATTATAACATATTGAGTGTTGATAGATTCAATTTTCCCCTTTTTTCCCTGAGTACTGCTTGGCATTGTTAATTCCATCAAGCACAACCTTAAATAAGATTTGAAAACTCACATCACATGAGTTGAAACAAATACAGTTGTTGTTGGTCCTTTTCCTCTGCTAGCAAATTTATTTTGTTGTTTACATTTTAGTAAAACAAATATGAGCTCTAGTCCAAAACAAGAAGTTCTTGAAATTATCGGAAAATCCCTCTTGCAGATCCTATATTCTGTTTTGTGAAGACTTGTAATGGAGCAATTTACAAGCATCATACAAGAGAAGCTTTGGCTGTAAAGAGGGTCGGTAGCTTGATGCAATGAACGTACGATGACAGATGCACCCAATCCATGATGATAGAGTAGTCCTTCCCAATCCACGGTGTTCTTTCGAGGTCCTGAATTGTAAGACGAATTCTTTTAGGCAGCGTGAAGGTTGACATCAACGGCCATGATGGAATGGATCAGATGGCGACCAGCTAGACCTCTCAGATCTTTCACCTTCGGAGAACCTCGGGTCGCAACTTGAATAAAGTGGTGGTGGGGTTATCACGGCCATGGGAGTTGAGAGCCAAGCGACCGGCCATTAATCTGATTAGGTGGTTAGGTAAACAGCCAAGCTTAATTACAAGTTGCATATATTTTGCTACGAGAAAAAAACCAGATCAATGAAGTCCACTCTGAGGTATATTTTGATATACATGCTCTTTTAATCTTTCGTCTTTCTAAAAAAAAGAATTCTTCTGCCCCTCTGACCTCTCTTTGCGCTAAATATTCAGATTTTCTCCAAAGGAGGTGAATGCAGGAGCAATCTTTTGGCTCACCTCCTCCTTTTTCTTCGAGCAATGATTCAATTTTTCATCAAAATTGCCCCCCTTCTTCTCCTCCTTGGTGCTAACTATTCGATCTTTGAACCAAAGACATCTAGTTCAGGTGACATTTCAGAGAGATTTTCATCTGTCCCTTTTCCTCCCTTTTTATAAAAGAAATCAACATTTGATCATAAGAATACACTTGAGCAATTTCTTCAATATTTGGTTCGTCATCTCGATGAAAAATGACTAGGAGTCCATGACCCGAGAAGAGCCAGTGTTGCTCATTTCACTCATGGTACTTTATAACAGCTTAAGATCTCATCTAAAAACTAACCAGAAGATATTATTTATGTTTTCTAATTCTATAAACGTATATTAAAATTTTTCTGACGAATAATTGATATGGAACTAAATACTATGGATCTTCATATATTTCCTATATTTAAGCCCTAGTATTCTCATCGGGCAAAGAGTCTAAGTCTATGCAAATTTATTCATAAATTGGTTAACCTTAATGAATCTATGCTATAGTATCCTCTAGCCATACGGACTATAGGCTGGGGGTATGGCTCAACTGATATTTGAGTTAAGTTGAGTCAATCTTGAGTTTTGCTTTATTTCATCGAGTTGAGCTTGAGCTTTTAGCTACTTAATTTTTGGCTCGATTGCATCCATTGTAAAAGAAGCCCCTTAGTATAAGAAATATGGTAATCTCGAGGTCTGAAGGAAGATTCACCTACTTATTAATATATCATCTGTTATGTGCCTGATTGAGATTGAAAACAATTTTAAATATGATGTGGAAATGAATGCCATGTTAGTAAATATTGTAGGTTGGAAACTTGAAAGTAAAGAAATGATTCATCAATTATTAGCTCTCTATGGTTCTCAATAAATACGACCTTGAAAAGAGGTACTAAACAATATGTATGAAATGGATTGAAAAATCTTTTCTTTGTTTAAATCGATGCATCGAGAATCTTAGTCAGATCTAATCTTATCCTGATTGATCCAAGGTATTCTGAGAATTAACCTAACCGAATATTTTAGGAAGCTTTTATACGTGATGTAGGGCTGGAAATCGGCTGGGCTGGACCAGGCTACATGCCTACCCGAGTCCAGTCCGAATTTTTTTAAGGCTTTGGATTGGGCCTAGGCCCGACCATATTTGAATTTTAAGGCTCGAGCCCTAGCTCGAGCCTAGCCAGAATCTAATCGGGTTGGCCCAGCAATTGGCCCGGCCTAAGCTTGAGCCCGGCTCGAATGGGTTTGGGTCAGCCCATATCATTTTAGCACAAGGAGTTTCTTAGGCATTTGATACAATTTTTTTTTTGGATTTTTTCTTTTTTTGCTTGCCCAAGATCAGATGAAAACATGTGGTACAACAATAGAACCTATGCTGTAAAGACCCATTGCCCAAGATCAGATGAAGACATTTGGACTTGAGTTGCCTGAATTTGGGCGTTAAAGCAAAAGTTGCTTATAGCCATGATGTGAATGATAAATGATCCAATATTTAAACATATAAGAACTAAAGTGATAATAACAACCAACTCTAGTAGCAATACAACACTAGGTGTATGAATATGACAGCCAAATTAAGTGAGAGAAAAAAATATGATAACAAAGCTGAAATAGCTATATACAAACTTGAGTGGCAGGCTATTTTTCTAAATAAATGCATGATTATCAAAACTAGTAAAATATAATTGATAAAGCAGCATCGTAAGAAGTCCACCAACTATTTGCATAAGAGAAAACAATTATCCAGTATCATTTGCCATAATAAATATAATGAAATGTAAACTATATTACAAGAAGTCCACCAACTATATCACAAAAAAATCAATTGATAACTCAATAAAAGTATCACTAAAATTCATCACGCTACTAATGGATAAGCATGTTGTTGAATTAAAAAATATAAAAAAGAAATTCTAAAATTATCCAATGAATCCATTTAAAAGTTAATAAACACAAAATATGATTGAAAAGCTAAAAAAATATTTTTTTAATTCCAACAAATTATTTTTCCTCCATCTTCATAAATCCATTATCGTGAAAATCTACATTTAGATAAAACTAAATAATTATAAAATGAAGAAATATAAATATGAAAATTTATAACTTGATATGGATTAAAAAAATTATAAAGATGATTACATAATATTATATCCATGTCCCAATTTTATTGCTCGGCTCGCTCCGAGGTGTCTTCATCCATATTCAACTTTAAAAAACTCGAGCAACTCATAGCTGACAACACATATCAACAAAAAATCTATGAAATATAAGCACTATATATAAAAAAAGTATAAATTAAATTTAAAATATTTAAATACTTTCATCATATTCTTCATGAAGCCAATCTTAGGTACAAACTAAAATTTTGATAGTAAATAGACTTAATGAACTTCGATAATACTAATCCATAACTCTACTACAAGTACTGAATATCGACTTTAATAAAATAGTAAAGACTGAAAGAGCGAGAATATCTCTAATCATTCTCGATAATATAGGATAAACCATTGCATTGCTCTTCCACCATATCAAAATATCAAACTGCTTGTTGCTCAAATAAAAAAGTATATCATTATCCAAATAACTATCTAGCTTTGATCTTTTTAGCCTTTTTAAAGAATTTTGATTTCTAAACTGAACAAAATCTATATCAAATTTTAAGTTACTCAAGTTAAAAAAAGAAATTGAACTTATATCACTTTGTCCATCAAAATAAGATATTAGCTCACTTGAACCTACAGAAGGCTGCACTTTTATTGCATTTGCATACTCATTATAAAATTTATAAAGATAAGCACGAATATCATTAATCTTCTTCTTGCTCTTCTTCACATTAAATACCATTTAATAACAAAACTCTATAAATATCAATTTTGATCTAAGATCCAAAATAGAAGTAATGACCAATAAAGTATTGCACTGAGACCAATATTAGTTGAACTTATGTTGCATCTCATTTATTAATTGCTTCAATATATCATTAGTATCAATATTCTCATACATCAATAAAGCTCTAATTTTCTAATTTTTTTTACATATAAATTAGATGTAGAATACTTATAATCAAAAAATATTTTAGTAGCATTTAGAAAGCTTTTTAAAAATTTAAGAATTACATCAGCTTATTATCATTCATCGTTAGTAAGATACACATGAATGCTCAGTTGCATATTTAACAAGTACATCTTTATAAATAATTGCATCCTTCAATATTTTATAAGTAAAATTTCATCTCGTAGCAAGATCCAAAATGAAACCTTTTTTAGCAAGAAGTCTCATATGTTATGCAATTTTATTAAATTCTTGCATTTGAGATGGGCTTGCGAATATATATTTAATAATCTCTCTAATATATTCAATAGCTTCATGAATTATTTTCATCTCATCCTGAATCATTAAATCCTTATATTCAAAATGGGCTTGCGCAACATTTAATATAACTATACTCCCCATTAAATAACATTTTGGAATAAAAATGATCTTAAACCCTTCTAACTACAGCATCATTTGTGGAGCAATTATCTAAAGTAATATCACATCTTTTAGAATCTAATTTTCATTCAAGAAGGCACTTTTCAATAGCTTTTCAATTTCAAAACTTGTATGAGGGTGCACTAGTGTCTTGAAGTTAATTATCTTTTTATGTAGAATAAATTCAAAATTAATATAATGTGCTGTGAAAGAAATATAATCAATTTTCTAATTTGATGTCCAAATATCACTAGTAAAACTAGAGAACTTAATTTCTTAAGTGCATCATGCAATTTTTTTCTTTTTGCTTAATACAAAGCCATACAATCACCTTTTATTATCTTGCAACCAATAACATTAAACAATGGTTGAATAGATCCCATAAAATCTAGAAACAATTGGATGCTTAACAATATGAAATGGAAGCTTGGCATATATGATAAATTTTATAAAAAATTTTTGCTCTCTTCTTAATTGAATTTAAATGACTTCATTAGATCTTTTGAAGATACTACTATAAATATTTGATTAATCGAATTCTTTCGATACTCCTTGCAAATATTTTCAAAATATCATCTTAGATGATTTGTTCCTTCTTTAATACTACCATTTAATATATTTTTACAATATTTGCATGTAGCTATTGATCCATCAGATTTTCTTTCCTTAATAAAGCGATTCTATATCCAAAACTTTTTTTTAGAATCTTTGTCATTTTCAATAGCTTCAATAGTATCTTCATTTTTATCATCCTTGTCCCTTATTTGTTCAATAGTCTCATTTTCATCCATTTTATAATGAGACATTAATAAAAATAATCCATCCAAATAAGAATGTAAATTACTAAAAAAAAATTAATATCATAAAATCAAAATATATATTTACATCAAAAAAGTTGAGGATGAAAATAGTGAGGTCTAAATCACAAACAAAACCATATTTTGATATAATCCATTATGCTCGCTCAACAACCAAAATTGTATTTTCAAAATCAAAATATAAAGCATCCTTGTTCAAGAAACTTTTTAAATAGAAAACTAGTGAAAAGTGTTAAGCCTGATAAAATGGTATACAATCCATAAAAACTTTACTCATAAAATCATGCAACCCATTCATAAGAACTATACCAATTTTCAAACAGAAGAAAGGCATCAAAATTGATCTTCAATCATCTATTCTATTCGAGTCATCGTTGATTTGTCTTGAGGGGACAACTAGCAAGTCTAAAGTGTCTAAAAGCCTAATGAATTATGAAGTTGGAAGGTTTAAGTTATGAATCAATGTTATGAAAAAATTATGCATAGAATCAAGATTGGCTTGAGCTGCAAAAAAGATTTTGGATCTTACAAGAATATCAAAATTATCATCAAAAGACAATAAAAAAGGAGGTGAGAACAACCAAAGTCACTGATCTATGTTTATTTGGATTACACCAAAAATCAAGAAGGTAGCTACAACTTTTATAGGCAACTAAAAATAATCCAAGGCCCCAGTGAAATAGTAAGTCATTGCTTGAGCATGAATTCTAAATATAATTGATGAAAATCAAACTTTTACATGATGAGCAGATATTAAGTTTACCGGATTTCAGTGGTTATTAACTATCACCTTCAACATAAGCTATTTTATCATCTGCAACTTATATTCTCTATCCAATTGTTAGGTCTAGACTCATTTGCCCAAAAGATAAGTAGACAAAAGATATTCCAACTTTTGTAGACTAAACTTTTTTAACATAAACTCTTCAACTTCGACACATCCAAGGAAAAAATGTCAAAGAAATAAAGAAAGAAAAGAAGCTCATGATTTATTCTTCTAGAACCAAATTTAGAAAATGAAACAATATGCACATTATTTTAGCATTATGGTCATATAGGATCTTAGATCGGGATGAAGGAAGGGAGAGATCATCAACATAGCAGCATAAGACATATCGGTAATCGGTAGGTGATGATAGCAGGCAACGGGCAGCCCTTGAGCAAGAACTTGAGGTCCTCCTGGAACGAAAGGTGGAGAGGTAGTTGATGTGGATCTCAACAAGGTCAACTGATGGTGGAGATGGAGACAACTTCAAAAATATCAAAATCCTAAGCCCTAAATGTCAAGAGGATGAGGGATTGAGATATATCAGTGATCAAGATAATGAGGGCAAATCGAAAGAAGGAAGAGTCATTAGACGGTAGGAGTCATACCTATTAGGATCCTTAGGGATGCTAATGAATGACAAATGATGAATGGTGACTGACGTCGGTAGAAGCTATATCAGTTAGGAGCATTGATGAATGGCAAATCGATGAACCTTAGAGGCTAGAGCGACCAATCGACAGTGGAGGCAGCCACGGAGAGAGCTCAAGAGGATAGGCATCGGTGATGGAGGAGGAGAAGACTGAAAGATGGGAATAGGATTTTAATCGAGATAGAGACACGGAGATGGGAGAATAGATAGGAGAAGAGGGATTTTATCTCTCGAGACTGTATTTGAGTTTGAGTTCATGAAACTAGCTTAACAAATTGACTTAGGCTAACCTAATATATAAATCATAATGGCTAAACCGTGCTATCAATTGGGCTTTTGATCATGCTGAAATTCGGGTTCGGGCCTGGGCTCGGGCCTAGGCCAGGCCAAAGGTATACCCAAGCTCGGTCTGGAATATAAATGGGGTCTATAATTAGTCCCAAGGCTGGCCTAAATTATTATGGGCCTAGCCCGAAGCCCGATCTAAAATCAAGCTGGCCTAATTGGGTTTGGGCCAACCCAAGCCCAGTTCCAACCCTATCTTAATGTCGTTGCCCAATTTATGCCAGTTGGGAGAATCCCAAAATCTGCATGATAGTTTGCTTTGAGCAGATAAGAAAAAAAGATAATGATTCATATCTTTAGATAAGGCAAAAAATAATAAACGTATTCTATCCAATAAGGCAAGACTAATAACTTAATCCTCTAGACTCCATACGGCACTTTCGTCCTCACCTATAAATAGAGGGTCAAGAAAAATCTTTGAGGTATGCAATCACTTCTCTCCCAACAACACACTTCTTTCTTCTGTTTCTTAATTTTCCAACTTGAGCATTGGAGGGTCTTCACTGGAGCTAACTTCAGTCAGAAACTTATTTTGCAGGTCAAGCCACTGCTATCGGGTGCCAGCTTATATCTCTTCTCCAGCTGATCTAGCCTTTGCCAGAAGACCTACTGTAATAGATTAATGCTAGAGGAAAGATTTAGACCCATTATGGAAAGAAGGAAGGAGCAAATATTCGATTGTCATGGCATCATGCAAAGGCACCACTCCAACACCATTGTATCAAGGGCAGCTCGAGTCCCTACCAACTCATAGGCACCCTCGCAACAAATGGAGGTGCTGCCTCCACACTCCCAATTGGTTGTAGGTGTAGATCTCGATCAATTCAACTCACTCATACAATAGGTGCAAGCCCTGGCTGATCTTGTAAAGATGTAACAGGCTAATAGGGCAGCTGGAGAAGAGCCTTGACCAGTATTGCCTCAGCCTTAACACAACCCAGAATAGGAGACATAAAGTTGGCACAACTGACCTAGAAGTCTTGCTTGAGAAAGGAGATGATCTCTCACCTCGCAATCTGAGAGAGGTTCCACCATGGGCCGATCTCATCATTGGTCTCCACCTTGGCATTTTGAGACTTATACCGCTTGGGACACCGACATGGATCACGGGCTTTAAGAGATGAACTAGTGATATCGAAGCCCTAAACATCGATATGGATCAAAAACCTTAGATGATCATGAGTGAGAAGCCCCTTATCCTAAGATGAGCTAAGTTAAAATCTTTAGCCATCTAAGAAATAAAGGATAATCTCATAAGAGGACTCTCGAAACCCTAACGCATCAATCTAGACCGAAGATCTCGGACGACCATAAGCAAAAAGCTTCTCATCCTAAGAGATAAGTTAAGTTGAAAACTTTAGCCATTTGAGAAGTAAGGAGGAACCCCATAAGAAGACCTTTGAAGACCTAAAGTTTCGATCTAAGTCGAAGACCTTAGATCACCATAAGCGAGAAGCCCCTCATCCTAAGAGAAGTTGAGCTGAAATCCTTGATCATCCAAAGAGTGATGGATAAGCCCATAAGAGGATCCTCAAAGCCCTAAAAGTATCGATTCAAACCAAAGACTTTGAATGATCGAGAGCAAAAGCCTCTTGTCTATAGACAACCTGAGCTGAAAGTCTCGACCATTTGGAAAATGAGGGGTAAGCACCTAAAGGAGACCCATGGGCTCAGCATGCCCATAACCTTGACCTAATCTAAAAGCTAGATGAGCTAACCTTGGATCCTTGTAACAACAGACATAGAAATGCTCAGTTGCTTGGACATTGCTTACCTAAAGCAATATTCTACAATCCATGTACGTTAGGCGTTTAAAGCAAGATTAACGTCAGCTATTTCCTAATGCCACTCAAAAAGCCTCTTGTCCTAAGATGAGCTGAGATAAAACTCCTAGCCATCCAAGAAGCGAGGGGTAAGATCATATGAGGACCCTCAAAGCACTAAAAGTGTTCGTTCAAGCTGAAGACCCTAAATGACTAGAAGCGACATACCCTCGTGCTTAGACAAGTCGAGCTGAAAGCCTTTATTGTTTGAGAAATGAAGGGTAACCATCCAAAGGAGATCCATGGGACCTCGGCGTGCCTGCAAACCCAATTGAACCAAAGAGCTAGATGAGCCGATCTTGGATCCTTGCAACAACGGACATAGAAATGCTCAGTTGCTTGGATGCTGCTTACCAAAATCTATTACATATAGAAAATGCTCAGTATTTAAGACTAAAAGTAGAATAGGAGCAAACAATATTACATACAGAAAATATAGATTTGAAACTGATACAGAGTGGACGCCTAGGAGGTTCTCAGAGCTTAGAGACCCGTCTTTCCTATTTTAGCAGGAATAGAGGCTAAAATTCTTTCCTCTGGCATGCCTCAAAGGACTTACAACCATTAAATATACTAAGTGCTTGGTGTGCTTAGGTGATTTACACTAAAAGAAAGACTAGTATGAAGAAGAAAGACTAGCATGAAGAACACAAAACATGAAGAAGCATGTGAGAGAGAAAAGACAAACTTTATTTATATGAGGAAACTATTTTACATATCGCAAAAAGAAAAATAGACTTGCACACTTGAAAGCTTGATTACAAAAGCACACTTGAAAGCTTGAAACTAATAGTAGTATTTACATACTTCTCCAAACAAGTTTGAGGAAGGAAAGGTTGAAAGAGAGTTTGAGAAAAGGAAACTAGGAAGGATTGGTAGAGGGGCTTCGATCGATGCCTTGAGCTAAGGTCTTTCTCTTCTTTTATAGGCATTTACGAATTTGAACTTGACTGGAGTCCTAAGGGACATTTTCTGAGTCATCGTCTTTAAGATTCCATCTATTGGAGAAGATCAAGGGTAGAAACTACGGGCGATGCTGGTTTTTTGGAAAAATAGAGAGCACATACTACGGGCGATGCTAGTTTTTTAGAAAAATTAGGAGCGAAAACTATGGCTGAGGGCATCTTTTGATGCTTTTGATGACTTTATCCTTTTGTTTCTTTGATCTGTCCTTGTGTCCTTGATGTTAGAAAACCATGGGTAGAAACCATGGGTCCTTCTTATTTTGATGAAACAATGGATAGAAAACCATGGGTTTGATGGTTGCCTTTGGTTGGTTGGGCTTGTGGATCATAGTCACATGTCTGCCAATGGAGCGAGAAAGTCTATTGAAAGGTCGAGGAATGTGAATTGATTTGCACTGCTTGAACTTGAGCTTGATGAGGAGGATGAAGAAGCACTGGTGTGATGATTCTCTAATCTTCTTCTAAAGTTTTCATTGGTATTGTAAGTATTTGATGTGGATGGACTTGGACTTGAATTTTTTGAAGGAATGGATCTTCTGCAGTTAATAGATCTTCTTCTATAGACTTCAGCAAAACTGACGGATCTTCTTCTATGTGCTATAGTCAAGCCTGGTGGGATTGTCGAAATTACGATATATCCTGGAGGTAAGGTTGGATTTGGTGATTGACTGTGGGATGTCTAGATTCCTGCATCTTAGACTCTTAGAATCATATGTACATCAGTCTCATATGGTGGATTAGGATCATCAGTAGGCATCGGAGAAGGTGGCTGAATCTTGAGTTCTATTTGGAGATAAATAGTGATATAGTAGTGTTGGTGTCGTGGATGTTATCATTGGTGGTGCCTATATTATTGTTGATGGTGGTGGTATTGGTGTCTTGCCATAGTGAAGTTATTTGGTTTGAGACTGAAGATGGGTATTTGTAGTCATCATTGAGATTGTTGAAAGAACTTGCTGAGGAAGCTGGCTTAATGAGAAAGCTGATGAGGAAGCTGGCTAGTTAATTTGATCTATTTGCTTTACCTGTTGTTGATTTGATAGGAATAATATCTTTGCTTTTAGAATGGTGGCTCTCTGATTTATGGTTGGAGTTTTGAAAATGGGTCATCTTCAAAACTAATCAAGAGGTCAGAGGAGGTGCTAGAGAGGTCCCTTTCATCATCTTCTTCTTCTTCTTTCTTGAGTTTTGAAAGAGATTCTAGTAGGAGCCTTTTGTACTCGGTTCTGGACTTGGCATTGATAAGCTTTGCACTTGTTTTAGACTTGTACTGAATGAACTTTACAGAAAGGTGGTCTATGGCTGGAGGAGCTTGCAAAGAGTGCCTAGCAAGCCATTCAATAACCTTGGCTTTGGATGCTTTTTCAGCATTAAACCCAGCCCACCATTTTATCCTAAACTTTCTTCCAAGGGAAGGAGGTAGAGGGGGGTTCTAGACAAAGATGTACTCCCATGTCAGGATCCAAGAAAGGATGAATTGGGAAAAAAATTCAAGTAGGATAGAAATTTTTTGATTTCTTGATGGAAGGATTATTTTTTCATAGAACTAGGTGAATTCTTTATGGATAGATCCTGGAAGGATTTTGGAGATGGCTCCATAATAGTTCCACTAGGTACTAAACCAGTAAGAAAAGTGGTAGGAGGTATTTATTTAGAAGTGGAAAAGCCAAGAATGTTTATGTAGAGGATTTTGATAAAGAAAAGTATGGTGCCAGACTGTCATGTAGTCCTAGTAGTTGAAGTATTGGAGATAAAAGTCTTGGATCAATTTTTTGTAACTTGATGGGCTACCATCCTAATCAGATGGACTTAGGATTTTGAGAATCTGGACTATGGAATATGTGAATGTTTGAAAATTGGTTTTATCAAGATAGTGCCTTATAAGTATTGAGTGGGTGTTTATTAGGATGGCTTTGAACCAGGCTTGGGTCTTATAAGGATCTCTGAGTTGGTAATGCCATCCATCAGGAAAAATATGTTGGGCAACGATTTTTGGATCTAAGAAAGAAAATTCATCTTCAATAAGTAAGATAGATTGGAGCATTTTTTTGTCAAAATATTGGATGACTAGTTTTTTGGAGGTTTGAGAAATTATAACTTTGCCTTTGTCTTTGAAAGGTACTGATACTATTTGAGTAGAGTATTTTGCATTTGAAAGATGCAATTTTTTGGCTAGTTTAGTTGTAGTCTTTTGGGCTAATAGGACAAATCGATTTGATGGTGGGCTGGAGGCCATCTTCTTTTGGTTTTTTTTTTGTTCAACAATTTCAGTCCATATCTGGAGTTTTGATGGGAGGTTTTAAGAAGATGCTGGGCATTTAGGGGCCATTAAATATTCCCCTATAAAAATTCATGGGAGAGAAAATCAAGAAGAGAATTATCCTTTCTTCTTTTAAACTCTATTTGAAAATCAAAAATTGAAAGAATAGCTTGCCATCTTGCAAAAACATATTTTGAAGCAAGATTTTTGACATCCTTTTCTAAAATAAACTTAGCAGACTGACAGTCGATTCGGAGTAAAAACCTTTGGTTTAAGAGATCACTTTGAAACTTTAAAATGCACAAAACAATTGATAAAACTTTCTTTTTTATGGTCGAGTATTTTTTTTGGATTTCATTTCAGATCTCTGAATGGTATTGGATAAGTTCTTCTTTGTTATCTTTCTTTTGTTTTAGAATTCCTCCATAACCAATATCAAATGCATCAGTTTCAGAAAGGTAGAGGCACGATAGTTCTTTAATTTGGGCTTTAATTATTTTTACTGTCTGAGTTTGGCTTTCTCCCCAAGGAGGAGGATTCTTCTTGAGTTTATCATAAAAGGATTTGGTGACAGTCTTGAGGTCCTTATAATAGTCTAAGACATAGTTTAGACTTTCTAAGAATCTTTGGAGTTGAGTTTTTTTTAGAATTTAGTCAGAAAATTTGGATGCAAATTCTAATCTTTTTAAGATTGGTTTAGTAGTCCCTTGGTTTATCTCATAGCTTAGGAATCTGACTTGTGTTTTGAACAGGTCCATTTTTTATGTGGAAAGGATAAGACCATTTCTAGTTATTTCATAAGAAAAGGTTTGGAGGTGTTTAAAATATTGATCTATGGTTTCTAAGAATACTAAAATATCATTAATGTAGGTGATGATAAATTTAGTATAAAGTATAAATATGTCATTAATGATTCTTTGAAATTTAGAGGAGGCATTTTTTAGGCCGAATGACATCGCATTCCACTCACATTGGCCAAATGGGACAGTAAAGACAGTTTTGTATTTCTCCTTCTCAAAAATCTGGATTTGCCAGAAATCAGATTTAAGATCAAACTTTGAGAATACTTTAGCCTTTGTGATTCTTGTTAAGAGGTCCTTTTTGTTTGGGATAGGATACCTTATCCATTTTAAGACAGTGTTTAATGATTTGTAGTTGATAACAAGTCTAGGGATGCCTCTTTCTATCTCGGCTTGTTTTTGGACATAGAAAGCTACGCAAGACCATGGGGATCTACTAGGTCTAATTAACTTTTTATCTAGTAAAGATTGGATTTCTCTTTTGCAGTATTCTAAGACATTAAAATTTATTTGGATCGACCTTGCTTTGGTAGGTATGTATTTTTCATTAAAGTTGTCCTCATAAGGAAGGTCAATAATATTCTTTCTTCGGATCCAAAAGGCATTTAGTAATTTAGAACAATTGGTTTTGATTAGATTTTCTTTGAATATTTGAATTTTATTTTTTGCCGTGTGTAGTTGTTCTTCAATTCTTTTGTAACTGGTTTCTTCTTTTAAGTATTTTAATTATTTTTGTTTTCTTTGAATTAGGTTGATTGTATTGTTTTTGAGTAGTTGGAGTGTTTTATAGAAGGATAGATTGATGAATTGAAAGAATAGATCTTGGCCTAGAATCCTAGCTTTGATTCTATCCTCATCCACTGAGAAAGGTTTGATCATATTCAAGAAAGGTGTTTCTAAGATGACCAGTTGGTTTAGGTTTTTAACAAGTATGAAGAAAATTTTCATACAAATATTATTGTTGTAGACTAGGGCATTGGTGAGTTTGTAGTTGATTTTTAATTTTGATCCATTGGCAATGGTCAGTTTTTTTTTAGTTTTTTCGAAGAACTTTATGGGTATCAGACCTTCTTGAATGCAGTTTGAGTCTGCACTGGAATCAATTAGGATGATGGTTTTAAGTTTAAAGTTTTCAACTAGTAGGGTTATTTCAACATTCTATTTTTTGATTTGTAATTGGGATAATTCTTCAATAAAGGCTGGGATTTCAAGATCATTAGCTTCTTTAGCATATTTGTTTATTTTTAGACTTTCTGGTTGAGTTTTTATTTGTACTATTTCTTTTTTAAGATTGTTTATTTCTTT
>QRFJ01000246.1:2361911-2534411 GCA_006176705.1 Cocos nucifera
GAGAAGTAAGGCGTGCTTCGATTTGGGGCAATGAGCTCCCATTGGTCAATCCAGCCTGTGCGGGGCTAGAATGGGTTGGACCTCTATGAGCATCACCTCATGGATGCTTTTGGTAAACCTCGGATGTGCTTGTGTACCTTTTCTCTTCTGCAACTTCTTCAGCCTCTTCAAGCTCTCTAGCCTCATTTCTGTACCAGACTGAGATAGGTTAGTTTCAAAAAAAAAAAAATCAAAGAAAACTGACACTCACCTCGAGGGTCGGCTTGATTGAGCCCAATATTGAAGCGTGTCTGCTTTGATAGTAGCTCCTTCAATGGTGGAACCATATACCCACTAAAGATTTTGAAACGGAATTCTTCATTTCCTAAAGTTGGAGCTTGGAGGATTGATCTCCTAAGTTGGCTCCGAAAATCAAATCCTCAGTCCTTAACCAAAGGACATGAAACAAAAAAAAAAACCTCTCCTTTCGACCATGGATGGAGGAGGTACCTCAAATCAAAGAAGAAACTCTTTTCTGATAAGAGATATACCACCAACTACTTGCATAGGAGAGCCTTTTGATGGGGAAGAATGCCCTAAATAGGGTGATTGATGGCTAAACTTGGCCAAAAAGCAAACGGCTATAAAGCAAACAAAATGCCATGAGTTTGGTACCATCGAACTTAAGGACATATCAAAAAATTTAAAAAGCTATATAATGAAGAGGTGAAAAGAAAGCCTAATCCCAGCTTGAAAAGATTCCTCACAAAGCCTGAGCCTACCTTAGGGAGGGTCACAAATCTGACTACTTATCCTCAGGACTTTCAGTCGGTACTTGGGCGGGACCCAAAACTGAGCTCGGATCAGTTCAAGGTCATCCACACCTAATACCAATTGAAAACACCTGGGCACCAAGGTCTCTTCTTCGGCCTTGTGCCGGGGACCATACCTTGAGGAAGAAGAATTTGAGGATTAGCTTCTTGCTAAGTTTTCTGATTCACCCATCCTTAAAATAAAAGATAGAAAGAAATGTAGAAATGAAAGGCAGGAATACGAAGACAAGGAAGGAAGGAAGTAAGGCCAAAGAGAAAAGGGATATTAAGAACCAGGGAATCCTATTGAAACCGATTTGAAATTGCTCAAGCTATGGTAGGTTACTAGAAAATTGCAGGAAAGAATTTCAAACCTTTGCTGGAGACCACCACCACCTTAAAGCACAAAAGTAGTGAAAGGTAAAGGTAAAAATGAAAGGAACCAAGTCATTATTTATAAAAATCGGATGGCTCGGATTAGACATCAATTCAATCAATCCCATTGGAAGGCTGATAACCTGGCACCACTCAATTTGCTTGATCGACCCTCCCGAATAGCTTATTTATTGAGTCCTTAGATGGCACAAGCGACATGCCGATTTGGCTTGATGGCTAACACTTGGCATCTTCTAACAATCTACGTCGATCTCTGCCAATGGCAATTAAGTGATATGATGCTTTGACTGGTGTAAAAAGGCAGACGTGATGCTTCATCTAAGGGATAAGAGTGCAACATGTGTCCTGTGTAGAACCAGACAAACCGACCTAGCATACTCTCTTTGTCCGACCTAATTCTAGTTTAGACTCGAAAGTATGAGGCATATGATATGGATAAAAAAAATATTTTCTTGGTTTAAGCTGATGCACAGGGAATTACGGTCAAGTCCAATCTTGATCCTCACAGACTTGAGGTATTCTCGGAACTAACCTAATCCAGCATTTTGAGAAGCTTTTATACCTGATGTAGTTGCCCAATATATTCTAGCTAGGAAAATCCTGAAATCTGCATGATAGTTTGCTATGAGCAGATAAGGTAGAAGATAAAGGTGCACTTCTAAGGCAGGAAATAACAAATATACTCTATCTGATAAGGCAAAGCTGACAACTTGATTCTCCAGACTCCACATGTTACTTCACTCTTACCTATAAATAGAGGGTCAAGAGGGACCTTTAAGGTATACAATCATCTCTCCCAACAATATCCTTTTTTGCTCTGTTTTCTAGTTTTTTGACTTGAGCATTGAAAGATTCTTATTGAAGCCAACTCTATTCGGATACTTGCTTTGCAGGTCAAACCGCCGCTACTAGACACTAGTTTACATCTTTTTTCTAGCTGATTCAACCTCAACTTCGTTCAGATACTTGCTTTGCATGTCAAGCTGCCGCTACTAGACATCAGTCTACATCTCCTCTGTAGCCAATTCGGCCTCACCCAGAAGATCTACGGCAACAATTTGTAAATAATAACGATGCGTTATCATTTTCAAGTCTTAGATTATCATAAGGGATTAGGCTACATTTGACATCATTATTGCTTTTTATAAATAAAATTAAAAATATTATTTTTATTTTATTTAATTTTTAACAATAAAAATTTATTTGGTGGTCACTGTTGTCTTTATTTTTATTTTGATAACTAAGAGGGGAGCAAGCTCTTCACTAGAGTCACCTTGAGATGCTTCTATGCTAGGTCTAAGCATAGGCAAGGGCATGAAGAAGGGAAGGAGTGTTGGAGGCATCGCAAGGAGAGTCGGCAATTGAGATGGGAGGAGTGATAGAGGAGGTAGTTCATTATTTTTATGAATTATGATAGTTATTTTTAAAATTAAATAAAAAAAAAAAAAAGAAAAAAAAGAAAGAAAGAAGAAGAAGAAGAAGGAGGAGAAATCAAGCATCTTTTTTTAGTAGCAGTTTGTGAACAAAATACAAAACAAGATCTAAATGTCAAAATGGTGGCATTTATACGTCATGGTATGTGCCTCCACCGTAGTTGGTAAAATATTCACTAGAGTAAAATTTTCTTTCCTTACAAAATAAAAAACCCTGTTCAAGAGCAAGATTAACATAATGTTATGGTTCGATATAATTCAAACTTTTTACTATCAAATAAACGGTAAAAAATGCTCAATTTTACTTGTGGAGCAAATCAATGGAAACCTGGACCTGGCCCGCGCAAAGGTCCACGAGGCCCATCAAGGGCATTTCAGTCATTAGAACTCATAAACCGGAGACGGACGGGTACAGTTACTGCAGTACGGCATCTCCCGTGCTCGACGTTCGCGCTAATCGTCATCGTTAATGTAAGCCCAGCGATGCCCTCTTGATCCGCATCCTACGGCCCTGATTAATGCTCTCCACACCGGAGAACACCGTCCCGGAAGACCCGCTGACGTCACACATCCTGTCATGTCTTAGTACTCCGGTCCTCCCCTTCTCAATCTCTCTCTCTCTCTCTCTCTCCTGTCCCACTGGGTCTCCCTTGGAGCCTAAAATTCTAGGGTTTCAGAAATCTAGGGTTTCTCGATCCGAGCTCTCGAAGGGCATTCGATCGAAATGGGCTCCGCGTCCAAGGTTCCTTTGGATCTCTCTTGCCAGAGCAGGATTCCAAAGTTCTAATCCAGCACCCCCTCCCCCCGCGAATTTTATGGGCTTTTCTTTCTCAAACTAGTTTATTTCTTCCAAAATCTTTTCTTTGATCCCAAGAGAGAGAGAGAGAGAGAGTGAGGGGGAATGAGCGAAAACCCTAGCCAGCCGACCGACGTGAAGCCGTTGGCCGGAGGTCTTTACCCGGCCCATCCGGTCCCTGCGCATCCCGCCGTGCCCCTTTCGGGGCGGATCGGGGCGGATCGATGAAGTACCGGGCGGCGGGGGCGAGGGTCAGTTGATTGTCGCCGCCGACGCCCAGGCCATCCAGCGGTACGCGGCGGAGCGGGACCAGGACAATGGCGGCGGTGGAGACGGGATGGAGGAGGATCACGATGGGACCATGGAGGGGGAGGGGATGGAAGGCGACGTGCCTTCGGACCACGCCAATCTTGGGGATCCTCATGGGGTGGTCGCGCCTCAGGTTGCGGGGAATCAGCTGACCCTCTCGTTTCAGGGGGAGGTCTATGTGTTCGACTCTGTCTCCCCTGAAAAGGTGACATTTTTTTCCCTTTCTTTGCACTTCCTCTTCTGCATGGTGACAGGATTTTATTAAAAAAATGATTTTCTTTTCTTTTAGAGATAATGTTGTTTTAGTATTGTGATAGACCTGCCTGCATTACACTGCGTAGGTTCAAGCTGTTCTTTTGTTACTTGGAGGGCGTGAGATAAACACGGGCTTTGCCTCAATTCCATCTTCTTCAAACCCATACAATAAGGTTTAGTTCTTACCACGGCCGGCTTTTAGGCAGATACTAAAGATAGATTTCATGAGTTGTTTAATTGGAAGGTGGCTCTTTTGATATTTCACAGCGTTCAAATTTTCCTCAGCGAGTTGCTTCATTGATGAGGTTCCGAGAGAAGAGGAAAGAACGTAATTTTGACAAGAAAATACGTTACAATGTCCGCAAAGAGGTTGCTCTCAGGTAAGAGATGGATATTATGATATTTTTCTTTTTTAGTTAGTATAAATCTGATATTGACATCAGCCTGGCATTTTGAAGTGAGCTTGAGATTTTGAACAGAGATACTCATAAGTATGAAAAATTCTTTGTGGCATTGATCGATATTGGATGATGTACTTAACTCAGCCATTGGGCTCTTTTCTGGTTTTTTTTTATTATCTTAAAATGCTGAACATTTTTGAAAATTGCCCTATTATTTTCACAACTAACCTGTAATGTAGCATCTCAGATAAAGTGAGGATTAAGATATTAGAATAACATGTGCACATCTGACTACCTCCAAGTCTGTTGGAAAATGATGGATGGTTAATGTCTGGTTGACAAGCCTTTATAAGGACAAGAGCCCAAAGCATAGTTCAGATCCTGCCTTGATTTCTATGTAATATTTGGTCTCTTCGTGATGGGAGTGTAGCCCTTGGTAAAGAGGCATTTATGATGCCAATCTTAGATGTATGGCGCACAACCTGTCCTTATATGTGGCTTGTTGATAATTTATGTTTGATTTTTGCCCCTTTTCTTGGCTGAAAATCTTTTTTAGCATTGATCCCTGATGAAACCTAAATACATCTCGCTTAGTTGCCTTATGTGGTACACAATTTACAAGCTTTTGGCAGTACATGTATCACCATCTCTTTTTTGCCTATCATGTTCTTGGCTTCTTTGTCAACAGGATGCAGCGGAATAGGGGTCAGTTCACATCATCAAAATCAAAGCCCGAAGATGTGACAGCAGGTGTTACTAGTTTGGATGCTACCCAACGATGGGGTTCTGTGGAAGGTCGACCAGAATCAGCTGCCATGTAGGTTTATATTTAATTTTGGCTATTTGAGATTTCTTAGATGAGAATCTAAATAGAACTGCTAATCGGTGGGATCTGGTATAACTTGGCGGTGTCTAAATTTAGTAGGAAGATGCTATAGCAATTGTTAACTCCCAAACATGGGATCTTGGTGTGAATAAAACCATATTAGGATGTGTTTGGTCGAGGACAAGCAGCATTGCACATTATCTTTACTTTTCGATGCCTCATCTCCTATTCATGAGATGTCCTCAAGATATTTGTTAGGGATTTGACCTGGACATCCCACTTTTGATTATTTGGGACAGGACAAAACAGCTCCTCTAGTCTGATTACAACTCAGCACCTTTGGACTTTTCTATTAAATGAATATTGTGACACCAAAAAAGTTTCACCTGAAAAAAAGGCCCCCAGTTACACATTGAATGAGATGCATGATGCAATCACTGGTTTCCTGGAACCTAGAACTAAATCCTATATGATGGTAGGGAGACTACTAAAGTGAGAAGTGAAAGAACTACTGTAGGAAGTTGGAGGAAGAATCCTTTTAGATTTTAGTTGATCAAGTTAATGATAATTTGAAAGAATTATTGTAACAAAGTTAATTTTAAGTCAGATGGCAGGGAGTATTTGTCCTGTTCGCTAAGAACCAGGAGCTGAATGTGTTCTTAGAAGAAGTAAGGGACTTGCTGTGACTGGATCTGGAAAGATGGACCAATCTTTCTAAAACTTCATATCTTTCTTACTTTTTGGGTTCTATTTGTTTGCCTACTTTCATTATCATGAACATGTCCTATTTTACAATATATAAAACGTGATGTTTAATATCTGGTGTTCAATATTGCCGCAAATTTGTTCAGATGCCATCACTGTGGCATCAGCTCAAAGGCTACACCAATGATGCGCCGTGGACCTGAAGGACCAAGGACTTTATGCAATGCCTGTGGACTTATGTGGGCAAATAAGGTAATTATGTTATATAATTACTTTCAATACAAAATTGTTCTTAATTAGATTATCCACTATATTTTTGCCTGACCTCATGCTACACATTTTGATCCCCCTTTCTCACACGCGTGCAAGTTGAGTTTTGTTGGAGTATCCAGAAGAATTTCTAGGGATATTGATGTGGCATTACGTATTCAAGCCTAATGGTACTAAATCTGCAGCTGCCATGTCCAACTTATTTGCATAACCAGAACTTGGTGCCACTTTGGTGGAGCACCCCTAGCTGCTGTTTGAGTAGTTCAATTCACACCATAGAGTTGATGTTATGAACCACTGGTTCAAAGTTCTCTCTTCTCACAAAGAGCATAAATATAGTCTTTTAGTTGTCTATGTTTGTCCTGATGTTTCATATAAAGTCTTGTTTGCTAATAAAAATTCAACAAAAGTAGGCAATTCTTTAGAGAAGTGCAAAGTTATTCGTCATTCCCTTAGAAGCGATACTTGCCGTGGGTTTGCAGGAATTGACTTCTTCAATGGCTGTATGAAGATAATATTTTATCCATATGATCTTGAATTTATGGACTAATTTTCCCATAGCAGCATTAGATTTACTAAAAAATTTATGGAATTAATTTTGGAGAATAAGATTTTTGGAGTAGGATGTTGTAATGCGTAGATAGGTTTGTAGTTGATAAGAGGGATTCATGGATATCCTAGATGGTTTAGTATCTGATTTAGGCCAGATACAATGATAGATCAATTTTGCAGTGGCAGGTATAGGGGATGTCCAAAATAATAGAAGTATAGAACCTTAATTTCTTGGAAGAATCTCTTGTTTTGATAAAATTACTTGAAGATAAAGAGGGGTCGCTGCTTTTCTTGGAAGGTAACCAGTAACGCTAACCAAAGATGTGATGCTTTTGATTAAACACAAGGTGATTCTTTTACCAATGAAGTCAAAAGAATTGATATTGAATCTTATTATTGTATGTTGCTGCATCAACAGTTTTCTATGTGAATAAAAAATGGTCCTTGATTTTAAAATGCAATTTAGTTTCTGTCAATAAGCTTCCTCCTTCCAATGGGTGGTTGATGATAATCCAGGACATAATACTATATGATGGTCCATGTATCTTGGCTGGTTATTCTTCTTTGGTGGGTCAAACTCATTCATTTGCTTGTTGAGTTTTTATACCTACCTTTAGATGACTAGTGTTCTCCATGATTGCAGTATTTGAAATATATCTTTAAATTGTCGGAGGAAATGAAGACTTGGACTTAGTAATTATCAAAAAAGGAGGAAAGTGAACCAGATTTGATGTTATGCTTGTTTTAATAATAATTTACTAATGCTGCTCATAAATATACAGTTTAATGTTTTCATTTCTTTCTTGGTATGAAATTGGGAATCTATTGCCACAAACATTTAATACCAGTACAGTGTTAGTACTATTTTTGTTATTACCCTGTATGGACTAAATGGATTATTAAAGATACAAACATTTTCAGGAAGTATTATCATATTTTAGGATTGCACAACAACACTTGCTGAGTTGTAATTGTTTTTACTGCTCTTCACTGCAAATCAACTGTTAGGCCTTAGTTTAAATCTGGAGCCTGAAGAATGATCCTTCCCTGGCCCTAAAGGCTTTAAACTGTGGCATTGTTTCTACATGGTTGACTTTGAACTATTGATGCATGTTGGCTTTTGTAGCATGGCTGGGTATGCAAGATGCTATTTTTAGTGGTTCACTTTTTTCATTGTTAGTGTTTTTGGACTATATGTACTTAATCAATTTCCTATGAGATCTTACTTTTTGTGGGTTACTAAAGCACTTCTATTTTGGTAGGCTGAGTTCTTGGTTGGTCAAGTGTTTGACATCAAGTTTGAGATGGTTGGAAAATGTTCTCATTCTCGAATCTGATGGGTATCTTGATTCATCAGATTGACTTATAAAATTGGAACAGGCTTTATTGGTCTTCTCATGATGCATTTTGATGCCACATTTTGTTTGTATCAGTTATTATTGGGTATTAGTTTTCTAATAAAAAATTGTAGGTAAATTATTAATTGCATTGTGGTGCATACTTTTTTAAGGGGGCTTTCTGAATTCCTTGAGCTGGTGAAAGCTGACTCTTGTTTATGCTTATTGGAAATGTTAATCCTTTTTAATATTTTTCTCTTTGCTTGGCCTTGACTTAGATATCCTTCCAAACTGATAGCCGAATGAGAATTTCCTTTGAATTGTTAAGTCAGTGGCATGTGTTTGATATGTTAAACGTTTTATATAGACTGTTCAAAGTCTGCTTTTCGGTGCTGTCTTGCAGGGTACAATGAGGGACCTATCAAAAAATCCACCTGCAGCCACTCAGAATGCCTTATCGGAGCCAAAGGAAACGGTGAATTCTTTAGTTATTGCTGAAAGAAGAGCACTGCTTGCATAATTTAGGGATGTAAGGTCAGCCAGTTCTAGGCTTGCGTTAGGATTAGCCCTAGTTGACCTGGGATAAACAATATAAAATTCCCAAGTTGGTGAAAGGCTATGTTTCCAAAACCTCCAACATAAGATTGACATTGTCAATGTTTTTGACTAAAGGCATCGAACTCTACCAGTTTTCCATCAGGTCGGTATGGAATTTGTACATACCAGCACTGATAAGATCAAGAATAAGGGAAAACTACCGGTACTGATTGGATAAGTCTGTAAGGTACCGTTGGCATGCATCGGTTGGGCTGGTATGTATTGGTACTGATGGTTTCCACATCCTAGCACTCGTACGTGTGCTGGATTTGCATTGGAATGGTATGGCACCGCTGCTCTGGCGGTTTTTGAATTCATGGACATAATTCGTTTAAGTGCTTTGGCATTTCCAATTGCTTCTTGTCACCATGCATGTTGGTTCGATTAATGCACATAGCGAGTAATTCGTTGAGTGAATTGAGTAATGTTCGTGAGTGAGATTTCTGAGAATAATTTCTTCCAGAAGAAACAGGAACAGCTTATAAACATGTTTCCTCCCTAAACTTCGTCCTTTATTTTTCCCCAGAATGGAACCAGCGCAGCAGTAGGCGAGCAGCAACCTCTTGCACAAACAGCTAATGGTCATGGTTCATCGTCTTGAGAGGATCCTGGCTTGAGATGACTATTGATGGTGGGAGCTACGTCGTGCCGTGTTTCCAAGAACCTTCCACATTTTACGTGCATGCCTGTACTATATGTTATTAGAGAATTAGATACAAATTTTTCTTTCATTTCCATGCTTTTGGTGATGCCTTAAGTTGATGTTCCAATGTTTAAGTTCCCTTTGGAGTCTTGCAAATGTTGCTCGGTAAAGGGTAAACCTGTGTCTGTATTAGATTTTACGCAGACTTTTGCGATGCTGTCTGAAAATGCTAGCCACGACCTCAAGACCGGGAGGTTTTTCCTTTTCTTCATTTTAGTTAATTATTAGAAAATTTGAATGGTTATCTGGCTCGCCGACATTAGAAGACGTGCAAGGTGCATGTTTAGATTAAGCAGAAAGCCTTAAGT
The DNA here is from genome assembly GCA_006176705.1 of Cocos nucifera. Taxonomy (NCBI): domain Eukaryota; kingdom Viridiplantae; phylum Streptophyta; class Magnoliopsida; order Arecales; family Arecaceae; genus Cocos; species Cocos nucifera. The sequence continues at coordinate 2,371,591 of QRFJ01000246.1, forward strand.
GAGGTATATTATGCTTTCACCTTATTCAAAGTGTGCTGTACCCTAAGAAGCCTGCTGTTCGGTCTTCTTGCACTCAAGTTTGGCTTTGTGGGATTCCGTTTTCTGTATTAAACCAAGTAATCTTGCGTTAGATTTGTGGGGTTACCATTTTCTTCATGGAACAATTACTCATGGTCGCTCCTGCACTGGTGCATGTGGTGAATGTGGCCTATGGCCTGAATTTGATTCTGGTGGAAGGATCAATATGGTTTTGGTATTTGGTCATCTCAAGCCATTTGAAGTTGCATGGATTGGATTTGTGCGTGTTGCAGCAATTTCTTACGTTGGGATCGTTATTCCTTCCCCCCTTTTTTTTTTTTTTTTGGGTGATTGGATGTAGTTTAGCCAATTGTATGGTCGGTGATCTATGATCTCGTGCTTCTGGGGCCCTAATATGGTGTTTGGGAGAAGAAGATTTTCTTGAATCTTGTAGAGAAAAACTAATTAAGAGGCTTTGTAGAAACGTCGAACATTTCTCTTTAAATTGGACCGAGATTCCACGAGTCTCCAGGCCGGAGAGGAACTCCAAGATGGCGTCATCAGTCGGCCTTCCTCCGCTCCCTCCTCTCCTCCCCTCTTCCATTCGGCGGTAACGAGGCGCTCCTTCACCGGCGTTTAGGAGAACTGGGAGCGAGAAGTTTAGGAGGGTTCAGGGGTTTTGGCGTGGGAGAGAAGGGCTGGGGAAGGTCGTCCTCGGGAAGGTGGCGGTACCGTCGCCCCTCCTGCTACTTGAAGCGGCCGAGGCGGATGGCGCTGGTCTTCATTGTTTTCGTCGTCGTCACCTTCCGCCTCTGCGATCGGCAGTCCATGGGCCGGGAACAAGAGGTAGGCACCAATCATCTTTTCCATCTCTTTTTCTTTCCTAAAGTTGTGATCTTGGTATCCTTTCGTGGTCTTTTCCTCTCTTTTTCGTTTTTTTGGTGGTAAGGTTATATTGAGAAAAAAGATGTGCTCGAGATATTGTTCTTCTGCATGCAATGCCTAAAAGAGCGTTCTTTTTAGAAAATGTGGTCTTGTTCTTTCTAATTTTCGGCTAAAAGATGAATTTTTGGAGACTTGTGTGTGTGCAATGGAGAGAATTTTGTATCCATATTTTTGTGTTGATGAAATGTACAAAGGCTCCAATTTATATATAGAAAAGGAATACAAGGCCTCTAACACAAAAGGAAATACGGGATTTTCTGTACGTAATTGTACAGAAAATCAATCATCTGAAATGAGGAAATACAGGATTTTCTGTACATAATCATACGGAAAATCAACCCCAAAATCTTTCCTAATTTACATAAAAGGAATCTAGACTAATATACAGGATATATACATTAACATCCCCCCTCAAACTCAAGAGGGTGTAGCAGACGCTATCTTGAGTTGGTGAACCAAATTAAGAAAACATCCAGAAAGATGAGTTTTAGTGAAGATATCCGCAGGTTGCTCTTGAGAAGCAATATATAGAAGATGAACTATTCCATTGAGAATATGTTGACGGACGAAGGGACAATCGGTCTTGATATGTTTGGTCCATTCATGGAATACATCATTATGGGCAATCTGCATGGCACTTTGATTATCATAATAGAGTGTAGTAGCTCCAGAATGAGAAACTTCCATGTCATCCAATAACCACCTAAGCCACAGAAGTTCGGCCTTAGTATCTACTAAGGCTCGATATTCAGCTTCAGTGCTTGAGCGGGTAACTACAATTTGTTTCTTACTACATCATGATATGAGTGACTCTCCAAGATAAAAGCAATATCTTGTAGTAGATCGACGATCCGGATCCACAGAAGTTCGGCCTTAGTATCTACTAAGGCTCGATATTCAGCTTCAGTGCTTGAGCGGGTAACTACAATTTGTTTCTTACTACATCATGATATGAGTGACTCTCCAAGATAAAAGCAATATCTTGTAGTAGATCGACGATCCGGATCGCCAACCTAGTCAGCATCACTAAAGGCCTATAACTTCATAATGGAATTGGCGGAAAAATGTAAGCCATGAAGGACAGTGCCTTTAATATATTGTAGCATATGTAAGATCGCTGCATAATGCGTGGATCGAGGGGCTTCCATAAGTTTACTGACAATATGAACTACATAAGCAATGCCACGCTGTATAACAGTAAGATAAACCAGTCCTCCTACAAGCTAACAGTAGAGAGTGGGATCATCTATGAGTGCACTTTCAGTAGAAGTAAGCTTCACATGATACTCTAAGGGTGTAGAGGCAATTTTGTTGTTTGTAAGTCATGTAGGGGCCAGCAAATTAGATGCATACATGGTTTGAGATAAATAGAATCCATCCTTTCTAGTGGTGACTTCAAGTCCTAGAAAATACTTAAGGAAGTCTAGATCCTTCATCTCAAACTGCTGATGTAAATAAGACTTAAGCTCATGAATTTCTACAACATCATTTATAATAATTATCATGTCTTCCACATACAAGAGAAGAAGAGTTATACCCCTACTAGTAGATCAAACAAATAATACGGAATCATGAGAGCTAGGGATAAAGCCAAGGTTGGTGACAATGGAGTTGAATTTAGCAAACCAAGCTCGAGGTGCCTGTATAAGTCTATACGAGGGAACAGGAATGCTACGAGGAGGTTGCATATAGACCTCCTCAGAAATGTCTCCATTCAGAAAGGCATTTTTTTACATCCATCTGATAGAATTTCTACTGTCGAGCAGCTGCAACTACCAGTAATGTCCAAATGGATGTAAGACAAGCAACGGGAGCAAAGGTCACCTCATAATCTATTCCGTACTCCTGAGTGAACCCCCTCACCACAAGATGAGTCTTGTATCATTCAATCAAACCATCCAAGCGAGTCTTAATTTTATAGATCCACTTACTTTCAATCACTGATTTTTCAAGAGGCAAGTTAACTAGATCCCATGTATGATTCTTTTCTAAAGCTTGTAGTTCATCAACCATGGCTTGTTGCCATTCTGGATGAGAAGAGGCTTCTTTGAAGTATGTCGGTTCATGTAATGTAGCAAGAGCATGATAACAACGAAAGTCACGTAAGTGTTTGGGAGGTTCTCTTACCTGAGTGGATCGACGAGGCTCACTTGGTGTGATGCCAGGATCATCTTGGGGAGCAGCATCAGTGGGAGAGCCAAGGTCGCTAGAAGAGCTGGAACTTCTTGCATCTGAAAGAGACATGGGATAAAGATCTAATGAAGTATTATTGAATATTGGAGTGGACTCGGATGGACCAAGATTGACTCTTGACAAGTTGGAAAACATTTTGTGTTTATAGAAGGTCACATGTCGAGAAATCCGGAGTCTTTGAGCAACAGGATCATAACGCCTATAACCCTTATGTTCTATGCCATAGCCCAGAAAAGTGAAAACAACACAAATGAGACCTTGTTTGGAGTTTGTTATGTTCATGAGGAGAGAGAAGCACAGAACAAGCACAATCAAAGATTCGAAGAATACTATAGTTTGGACTCATACCATACAACAGCTCATATGGTGTGCGATTATCTAAAACAGATGAATGAAGATGGTTGATGGTGTAAATTGTTGTGAGGGCAACTTCACCCTAGAAGGATTTAGGAAGGGAGGCAGATAAGAGCATGGCTCAAATAGTATTGAAAATGTGACCGAGTTTACATTCAGCCCAGCCATTTTACTGTGATGTCCCTAGACAAGACCTATGAATGACAGTTTCATATTCACTCAAGATTTTAAGAAATGATAAGTCATTATACTTAGCAGCATTATCAGAACAAAAAATCTTAATGCGCTTGGAAAATTGAGTATAGATTATAATAGTGAGGTCTTGATAAATCTGAGGCAATTCAAATTGACTTTTCAGCAAATATATCCAAGTGAAGCAGGAATAATCATCAATAAACACAACAAAATAACGACTACCTCCTATACTAAAAATAGGTGCCAGTCCCTAAACATCATAGTGCATCAATTTAAAAGACTCAAAAGCAATAGAAGTACCTTTTATTAAAAGATAAATCCTTTTGTTTGCCTAACTAACATGACATGTAATCAAATTTCTCATTTTTTGACAGATCCAAAGCATCCACTACTAACAAAATGTTCAAGTTTAGTACGTGAAACATGACCTAGACGAGTGTGCCAAGTGCACGAAGAAATAGAGGTTGCAGCAACAGCGACAGAAGAAGGAATATGCAAGAAAGTTAGCTCAAACAAGCGCCCTATCTTATGGCCGATCCCAATGAGCTATCCCATTCGAGGATCTTGCACATCACACCCGTGATTAGAAAAATGAAGCTCAAGTCCTAAGTCACAAAGTTGTCCAACAGATAGTAGATTTAAGGATAAAGAAGGAACCAGATACGCATCTGATATGGTGAGAGGTGTTGAAATGTTACCAATATGACTCACATGCATGCATGAGCCATTGGTTGTGCGAACAATGGGTGGTGAGGTTTTGTATGTAAAATGAGAATCATCAGATTTCATATGATTTCCACAGGCTGAATCAATATATCAGGATTTGTTACCTGAAATGGTTGTGGACATAGCATAAGTGGAAGAACCTATCTGTGATAAGAGCTGGTTAACAAGTGCTTCAAGATTAGCAGTTGAAGAAGTGGTTGATTGTTGAGTAGACTCAGACTCAGGTGACTCAATATTCGCGATCACTGCAATCTTGGAAAAAGGGAAACTTTGAGAAGCATATAGATGTACTAGTTTCCTGCAATCAACAACTTTGTGACCTTTAGTATTACAGAAGGAATATTTTCCCATAAACCTAGTACTTTGATCACTGGAGGTATCCCAGTAAGTCTAGTAGGCTGAGTGGAAACATTAAATGTCTGTCGACGAGGAGTAGATGCCGCAAGATCTAAATTGCCAGATATGGACGCACGAAGAGTCTGGAGTCTAGTTTCTTTAGAGATCAGTTCAGAAACTACACTATCCAAAGATGGTAATGTAGACCTGTGAAGTAATGAGGCTCGTGCCAATTCAAACTATCATGATATTCCAAAAATAATGGTGCATTCTTGGCACAATTCCACTGAGGTTCAGACAATGTTAATTGATCCCATAGGTAACTCAATTTTGAATAAAACTCACCAATGGACTGATCCTACTCTTGGTGTAAAGAATAGATGTCACATGTCAACTGATAGCGTTGAGCAAAATCACTGAATGAATACCGACGTTGAAGAAAATCCCAAGCCTCCTTAGTCAATTCAAACCTTCCAAAGAGCATGTTAATGGAAGGAACTAAGGTGTTTGCAAACCATGTGATAATACAATGATTGGCTGCATCCCAAGTTTCAAGACGATTAGCAAATGTATTATCTGTCTCCTTGTCATCCTTTTGTGGCTTCTTCTTGTCTCCAGTAACATACCTCCATAGCATGCTACCTTTAAGAAAGCTGCGCATAGCATGTCCCCAATGATAATAGTTGTGCCCATCAAGAATGACTTGGATAGGTTGGGAAACATCAGTTATGGGTTGTGTAGACATGGTGAGTTGTAGCAAGTGATGTGGTCGACACGTGTAGGATGACGTATGAACTACTTTGCTTCATGTAGCCGGTGTGCGGATGGAATGGGTCTTCTGAAGGGGTGGCACGTGCGGCTGCCTTTGACAACCAAATTTCGTTGACGGACTGAAAATGTGATGCCGGACCTTCCTATGATGTCAAATCACCGGAAAGATGGCAGGAGAACCTCAATATCGTAAGACAGCCAGAAAATCCTTTGAATGAAGACCTCTTCTAAGGCTCTGATACCATGTGAAATGGAGAGAATTTTGTATATATATTTTTGTGTTGATGAAATGTACAATGAAAGGCTCCAATTTATAGATAGAGCCTCTAACACGAAAGGAATACAAGGCCTCTAACACAAAAGAAAATCCAGGATTTTCTGTACATAATTGTACAGAAAATCAATCATCCAAAATGAGGAAATACAGGATTTTCTGTACATAATTGTGCAGAAAATCAACCTCAAAATCTTTCCTAATTTACATAAAAGCAATCTATACTAACATACAGGATCTGCTTGCTGACGAAAGGATCTGCTTGCTGTTTCGTTCTTCTGCAAAGAAAAGCCTAATAACAGGGAGAAAGTGTTCGTTTTCTTTCTTTTTATGATACAAGAAGAAACTTGCACATTGTTATTTTCCAATGTATTGTCAAGAAAATTATTGACAGAATGATTTGATTGTAGTATTGTTTTTCTATAAAATTAAAGCCCAAAACAGAATTCTTTTCTTAACTTTTTTTTGGATAAATGGAAAATTTTTGGATGTTTTTGTTTTGCGCAAGGTTTCGTTGAGAAAAGGGTTCTCTCTGCCTTATTGGTCTTCTACAAGTAAAGGGCTGAAAGAGTGTTCAATCAGAGAAATTCTTCTTCTTTTTTTTAAAATGTTGGATAAAATAAGGATTTTGCAAATTCTTTTTATCAGCAACTGTAGTTTTATTTGTAGACAGAGTGGAGAATTGTTCCAAAAAAAGATAGGCCTGTCCTTTGAGAGACACATGTAAACATCTTGCCACCATCTCTGTCGTTTAGCAAGCTTATAAGCAGTAAGGTTGTTTCTAGTGATTAGGGACTCTGGACTCTGATGTAAGAACCAATCATTGGCTATGGAAAATGAAGCCACTTGAAGGAGCCAGTCATTGTCCAAAAAAAAAAGAAAAGGCTCCTCTTCCCCTCCTGATTATAATTGTGAGATCACCTCATTCTCAACGAATTTTGACTTAAGCAAGCATCACTAGGAGCTCTTTCGGATCCACTAATTTGCAGATTTGTCTGATAAAGGAGCTATAGAGCTGCTATGATTGGTATTATTGTGTAATAGGCAATGGTGTTCTAATAGAGGTATTTATTTGGTTTCCATATGGTTTTGAATTTATGATTAGGTCAATGAAGAAGCTGTAGATCAACAGAATTCTGATTTAGACTCGTTACCCTTTCAGCAAAATAAAATCTACATTAATTTCAAATATTCATTAGTTATTTGATGGTGAAAGTAGCCCCGAATCAGGTAAATAATGAGAACATGATAATGTCAAGTCCATAGCCATAGATCATGTATAACTTTCCATTTCAATCCTAAAAGCCTTAAACCTACAGATAACCCAAGGTTAAAATCACTGCCCAAAATATTTTATTTTCCAACATATGGACAAGAATCAGGTTTGGTGTGCCTTATCATTCTCCATTAGATTAAACCTTTTTATGTTTCATATCCTATTAGCATGATTTTAGGTGATCACATTATTCTAGGGATCACATGATAACCTATAATACCTTTTTTTTGTTGACGTGATCCTATAACATTTTTCTTTGTTAACATGATTCTGTATCATTTTTCTTTGTTAGCATGATTCTATATCAGCTAATACTATTTCCTTGTATGGACTCTATGCACCAGTATATATAACCCTTGAGATGTATTGAATGAGATTGAAACAGAAATAATAAAGCCTTCTTTTTCTCTCTCTTTATTTTGTTTTCCTATTCTTCTGCAAATATTTTAACGTGGAATCAGAGAGACATCGATCTCTTTCCCTACAGATCCTCTATTTTTTTAGTAGATTTGTAGATTCTTTATTTTTCGATAAATTAATATCCGAAGTTCTCTTGTTTTCTAATAAATCCGCAACTTCTTTCCATGGCTTTTCTCCTTAGCTTCAGATCTTTGATTGTCTCTCCTTATCATTGCATATCAGGTTCGGCTGCCTTTTCTTTGAGCATCGGCCTTCTTTTATGTGGTATTTTTGTCTGGGAAAATCATCAGCCTTCAACTGCTTTCTTTTGAGCGTTGTCATTATCTTTTATGGTGCTTTTGTCTGTGAGGATCATCGATCTTCGGTTGCCTTTTCTTTGAGCACCTGCCTTCTCTTTTATGGCATTTTTGTCAGCAAGAATCATCAATCTTCAGCTGCCCTTGCTTTGAGTGTTGCTTTACTACAACCGGCACCTTCTATATCTTCTCACAGTCACGTCATCTAAATCAACCACACCAGTAGATACATCATTTTATCATACTAGCTTTTGAGAACATTTGTGCTGTAGTTTCCAAACTCCAGTTGGCGCCTACAGTACCATCTCAAGTTTGAGGAAAAGTGTTAGCATGATTTTAGATTATCACATGATTTTAGGTGATCACATGATTTTAAGAATTACATGACAATCTATAATATTTTCCTTTGTTGACGTGATCCTATAACATTTTTCTTTGTTAACATTATTCTGTATCATTTTCCTTGGTTAGAATGATTTTGGATTAGATAATATTATTTTTTTAATATAAAGTCTATGCACTAGCATATATAATCCTTGAGATGTAGTGAATGAGATTGAAACAAAGATAATAAAGCCTTCTTTATCTCTTTATCTTTCTCTCTTGTTTTCCTATTCTTCCGCAAATATGTTAACATATCCTTAGACATTTTCCTTCTAATTACTTAATTTGTTGGTTACACGTTTAAAGCTCACTTACATCATGAGTAATACTCGAAGGTTTGCTACACTTGCAGAGGAGTCTACAGAGGCCAGATGTTAAATGAAAATTCAAGGCTTAGTGTAGGAAATAACATTCATTCATGGGGCACAAAATATATGCTAAAATAGAAATCTGAAATTTCCTAAAACACATTTATTATATAGTAGTAGCATACTGTGCTCTATATATTTATGTTAATGTGCAAATGAAAATTTTTTGTTCCATCTTGTCCTTCTGATTATCCATATTTTGAAGGAAAAACATATTATGCTTTCTATGAATAATCTAGTTTGATGTGTTACTTAAATATACAGGCAGAAGTTTCAAAAATAAATGAAGAACTGAATCAGTTACAAGATCAGGTATTTAATATATTTTCTCCAAAAAATTGCTACCAAATCAATAAAATTATGCCTCCTGGTAAATTTTACGATACATGGAAAAGTTTCTAAGTGGCATCGTTGGTATATTATAAATCCTTTCTCTTTGTATTGCTAGTGTGGGATAGCCTTCTACTGAAGTTTTATCATATACCTGTAGTTGCAGAAAATAGAAGATAATTTATGGAATTCTGGAGTAGTTATAATTGGCGTTGCTGGTAAATTGAGCAACGTGGATTGTGTCTACCATGATCCTAATGACAATTGGCACAGATAAAGTGAGAGAGGCTATGCTTCATGCATGGAATTCTTATGGAAAATATGCATGGGGCCAAGATGAACTTCAGATTTGTTATATATGACCTAACAGTCAAAGATCGAAAAAGTTATTTGACCAAGATCCTTTATTTTCTCTAGAATTATTTTGCCCCACAACGCTGCAGAAATTCTGTATTTTTTTTGACCAGCCAATATCAATGAAAGTTGTCGATTCTTTTGGTGGTCTTTTAGCTACCCTTGTCGATTCTCTTGATACACTTTATATAATGGGCCTGATTCTTGAAGGATCAATTCCAAAAGGCTAGAGAGTGAGTTGCAGCCTTTGGATGTCAGGATAATTTATTTAATATGCAATTTGAGCCAGCATATTTTAGTGATTCTTCGGTTTAATTATGTTTATGCGCTTTTTCCATAGTTTCTTCCTGTTTTTGACATAAATTGATCAAATGTATAAATGTGTTTTCTAGATCTCTTGCTAACATTCTAGTGAGTCATGATTAACCGTGAACTTTGAGATGAAGGGTCATTGCTTGGTGCAAGAGTAAAAGGCTTGGGCTGGTAAGTGCAATGGTGCAGGATTAAATCCTGGGGTAAACACTTCGTGTAAAAAAAAAAAAAGGGGCCAAAGCTTGGGTCTGTCCCTCCTAAGATACTGTATTACCAGGACCATAACTTGATAATGGCCTTTTTTTTTAAAAGTCAGGTTGGGATGCTTTTTAGAATATTTGGCTCCAAATGCTTCCTAGTAGAAGTCAATAAAGGGGCTCCTGAAATGAAAATCAACATGACTGGTAATGATTTAAGATATATAAAATACTTAGAAACTAGTATTTATTTTGTAGATCTCTTGTACATTCATCTAGCCAATAAAATAAAAAGAATAGTTGTAGTATGGCTAGTGAGCAAAAGACAGCATAAACTATTTAATTTGCAATTCTAAACCATTGATCTTGACCTAAATATTTTTAAATGAATGACTATTAAATTTTACCTAATTTGGATATTTCTAAATTATAGATAGAATAAAAAAATGATCACATGATTGAAGTTGTTAATTTTACTTTCATCATATTCAAGAGTAAAATACCTTAAGAGTTTATGAATTTAGGTTTCTAGCCATTTTATACACCCGAGATCATGACGAATGGTGCTGATTTTCATTTCAGGAGGCCCTTCATCAATTCCCATTAGAAAGTAGAAGCATCCAGCTCAACTCTCTTTCTCTCTCTATCTATATATATACACACACACACACACACACACACACACATATATATATACATGCATGTACAGAGTACATGTACATGTACATTTGTGTGTACATACATATCTGTGTGTGTGTGTGTGTAGAGAGAGAGAGAGAGCTGGACTTGGTTACAATTAAGTGGATCTCCGCTCAAATTTGATCAAGTCTACATTGAGCAATATAAGTCCCATATTGATAATCCGAACCGTTGGATGTGATCTACTACCTTTAAACTACTCATATACCAAAATTATATGATTTAGAGATGCCTAGCCTATGCATCAAGCAATAAAAGAAAAACATATATATAATTTAGTGTCGTTTAGATTGTCCATTTTTGGAACATTCGATGCATAGGCTAGGCACCTCCAAATCACATAATTTTTGGTATGTAAGCAATCTAGAGATGGTAGATCACATCCAATGGCTCGGATCATCGATGTGGGATCTTCATTGTGCAATCTAAATTTGGCTGGATTTGAATGGAGATCTACTTGAGTGTAGCCCAATGTAGATAGACTCTGCTCCTCCCAAGGGGAAAGGGTACTTCTCTCTAATCTAAAAGTAATGGGATATTTAACTTGAAGACCACACCATTGATTATTTCATATATCATTAAAAATACTTAAAAGTCAAATATTATACATTTTGGTGGTCTCTAATATATGCATCATGTGGACATAAAAATAGATGGCTATAATTATGCTAGTACCCTAAAATATATAATGAAGCACTTTAATTGAGAATCCATTTTATTGATCATCTGTAGATTATAATTTGAATGCTTAGATCATAGCAAAACATTATCTCATATCATTTTAATTTCAGTTTTGTATCTACTTGATGTATGGGTTAGAGACTTTTAGAACATGTGATTTTTGATTTCTAATTATTTTTAGTGGTATAGATCATTACCAATGGCACGAACCTTTAATTTGGATGCTTCATTATTGATTATGAACTTGAGAGTGGATACCTTCTTTTCTTTCAAGAGGAACAAAATCCATTTCTCTCTCTCTCTCTCTCTTACTATATATATATATATATATATATATATATATATATATATATATATATAATGTATATATACAATGTGTGCATGAATGTATATATGTACATCTATATGTATACATGCATACTTGCATGTATAAAAATATATATTTATATATTACTTGCACAAACACATGTATTTATATTTTAATTGTAATAGATATGATTCTACAAGTTTTTTAAATTTATTTGCTAGATTCATTTAGTTATTTAAGGTGTGTCAGATACTTAAATTGATAATTAAATGTGATATATTGATATTTAAAACCTAATAACATTTTGCTTAAAGTTTCATATAGTTGTGATAACTTTATATAGTTAAAACATAGTGACTTTTGGGTCAAAGTATCCATACAATACTGATAATTTTATATTAAAAGCATAACGATACTTTGCTCAAAGTGCCCACAAAATCTGAAGGATACTTAAAAGTGTCCAATACTTATAACTAGGAGTCCCTTGCATAACATTAAAAAAAGTGTCAAATGTCGGAAACTTCCTGTCGACATCAACTAGACACTTCAACATGTAGTGTCCAATGGTGTCTTGTTATGTTCTGCCATGTCCAAGTGTCCGCGTCCAGAAGTGTTGACACATGCAGATAGCTTAAAAATGAAGTGTCCAGGTAACATAAGACTCAATATAACAATGAGAAGATATAAAAAAAATTGTCTTGGAGGCAATTTGAATCCATGACCTCCAAATCTGGTACCATGTTAATTCAGCTGATGCCATAAGACTCAATATAACAATGAGAAGATATAAAAAAAAATTTGTCTTGGAGGCAATTTGAATCCATGACCTCCAAATCTGGTACCATGTTAATTCAGCTGATGCCATAAGCTTAAGCTATGATGCAATGGAAATGTATATCAAGCCCTAACACTTACAACCAAGCCTCAGCATTAACAGCTCTTTGACAACTAAATTTTTAAAATTTTTTATCAGGAATATACTAGTGAACAGGCCATAATGTCATATTAGAGACAAAATGGAGGTATCCAGTTAGAGCCTTATAACGTTAATGAGCATGTTAGCTGTTAAGTTTTGGGGGCCTTATCAGATTATATGTTTGCCTGTTGTCTTGCATTTTTTGAATTTCATTTTCCTGCTTTTTAGTGGTAAGAGGCATAAGTTTTTTATTTTTATTTTTTATTTTTTATCTTTAGAGAAAAAAGAGTGAGATTCCCTTTCAATGGCCAAGCAATATGGAAATTCTTGTGACCAAGAGAAATAAGCCATAATTGCAGTATATAGCACTATTGGAAAACTTCAGAGTTTGCTAGTTTTGTCCATTAACATTGTGTTTATTTACAGCGTCAAGTAGAATATTGTCAGAATCTACAAATGATTAAATCAAAACTTCTTGGTAAATATCCAAGTTTGCATCATTGCAATGACCACTGACATTGTATTTGTTTATTCATATTGCAACTTCTACCATTACTGCTCAATACGCTTATCCTTTGGTGATGACCTTGTTTAAATCCAAACTATGTCGATCATGAACATTCATAAAGGGAAAAATATTCATATGTTTTCTACAGGGTGCATGATAGCATCCTAGCTGATTCTGGCACTTAGTAGCTTGAATTTATAGCTTTGTCACTGATGACTGGAGATCCAAAACACCAACACAAGATATCTCTTATTATACTATTACATTAGTTTTGATGTTAGAGGTGCAGTTGCATGGGATCTGGATGTCCATGCATGTGCTGGTTTGCTGTTGGCTGTTAGCAAAGTCATGGTTCCTCTACTAGTGCATGTGCTGGGTTGCTATCATGACTGTTAGCATAGTCATGAACTTGGAATTCTGCTAATGCTCGGTGTTTAAACAGTACCATCTGTATCTGGACTGGCAGTGATGCTATAAATTCCTCCTTTTTGCCAAATTGATGTTGTGACGACAACAGGTTCATTCAACTTAGGTAATTAGAAAACTATAAATTCATTCAATAATTGTGCTGGGTTGCTGTGGACTGTTAGCAAAGTCATGAACTGGTACTTCTACTAGTGCATGTGCTGGGTTGCTATCATGACTGTTAGCATAGTCATGAACTGGGAATTCTACTAATGCTCGGTGTTTAAACAGTACCATCTGTGTTTGGACTGGTGGTGATGCTATAAATTCCTCCTTTTTGCCAAATTGATGTTGTGAAGACAACAGGTTCATTCAACTTAGGTAATTAGAAAACTATAAATTAATTCAATAATTGTGCTGGGTTGCTGTCGACTGTTAGCAAAGTCATGAACTGGTACTTCTACTAGTGCATGTGCTGGGTTGCTATCATGACTGTTAGCATGGTCATGAACTGGCAATTCTACTAATGCTAGGTGTTCAAACAGTACCATCTGTTTTTGGACTGGCAGTGATGCTATAAATTCCTCCTTTTTGCCAAATTGATGTTGTGAAGACAACAGGTTCATTCAACTTAGGTAATTAGAAAACTATAAATTAATTCAATAATTGTGATTTTTTCTTTATTTTTTCTTGTTTTCTTATTGAAAACATATTAGTCTTATTTAGGTGGAGAATGTTATCGTGCAACTTCAGAACACACCTCCCAGCAATGGTTAGCTTTCAATTTATTTAAGTCCTCTCACAGGAACAGCATCACGCTCGACAGTTATGCTTGGTGCAATGGGCGATAGGTGGAACTATTCTTTTTTAAAATGTTGGGTCATATGTTAACTGTCTAACTGTTGATCTTTGCCAAATTGGTACTGAGACAAAGGGTCAATAACTCAATATGTTATAGTTTCTACAAATATTTATTCAAAGCTTGGATACAAGGGAGCAAGACTGAAACTGTGAGGCATTACAGGTTAGAACATATAATATCTTTTAATGATAAAAAACTATTGATATTTCATATGTAATGATCCCGGACCTCTCCCAACATGGGCTAGCTAGAAGGTTATTAATCAAGGGTCCTTGGCCCTGCTTGAGTACCCAAGACCTCCCCAATGCACATCAAATGCAAGACTCTAAGTTTACACCTATGCAGGTCCTAACACTCCCCCCTGTTTAAGCACTGACATCCATGCCGAGGATAAATCACAAGCACCACAACTGGATCATGGTCAATGCCACAGGGAATGCGCTGCAACTTCCCCTAGCCACATGGGCCATGGGCTGGGTTGGCTTTGATACTGTTTGCAATGACTCAGCACCTCACACAAAAAGGGCTAGCTAGACAAGGTTGTTAATTAGGGTCTTTGGCCCAACTTAAGTACCCAAGGCCTCCCTAATGCACATGAATGGTGAGCCTAAACACTCCCACACAGGTTCTCACACTTTGCAATGAGTGAAAGTGGTAAGCCTTATTTAATTATTGGATAATTGTGTAATTAATTCTTGATTGATTGGAGTCTCTCTAGAATAACATTCATCCTTTCAATTTATATAGCCTTCCTAACCCGTGGTTTGTTACAAGAGAGAAAATGGGAAATATCCATGAAAGGCCTATTAAGTTTGATTCAGAAGACTATGCCATCTTCTTTCTCATATATCTGTGAGAAAACTGGTAATTTCTTGTCTGACAAGGTGGCTTTCTCATTTGATCATTATAAAGATTTCTATCTGATGAACATATTTTGATATTTTGACATCTCATGTTTTCTAATTTTCTCCAGAATTGTAGATGGATGAATTAGCATGCTTTGTTCCAGGAACATTGTGTTGGGATCATCTGATCATGATTCAAAAAATGCTGAAAAATTTTTTATCACTTGCAGAAGGGTACTTCTTGTAATTTTTAAGAGCATTTCAATTATATTACGTTTTTTACTTAATGACATGAAACATGCTGTGAACTTCCTTCTTGCTCAAGTCATTTTAAATGGTTCCATATGGACAGCACATACACAAGAGCACACCTGCTTGCTCAGATTACAAGCATGTTAGCACAGGCGAGCACACATCAGCCATCAAGCTCAAGTCCACCTGATACTGCTGCCATCTAGGCTATTAGGTCACCAGCGTGATAGGAAATGGGAGACTTTCATATATCTTTTTGCCACCAATGGAATCTTTGCTTTTAAAAATAAAGGAGGAAGTATAACATATGATAAAATAAATTGATTACATCATATCAATGATGAAATCTCATGCTAGATACCGTAGTAATTTCATATTTGAACTTGTAACAGCTAATAGACCAATAGAAACTGTGCCAGCAATTGAACTTCTGAAGGGTGTGCATAGGTGGTGGATGGTGAGCTTAAGAAGGGTTTGCATATCCTCTGTTCGAGATGTTCATGGTAGGTCAAAGTGTTTGCTAAGTTTATTGAAATTGGAATTATAGTTACATTCAGGGTAGGTGATGATGCCTATTTGCAACATAATCATAGAATATTGATGTGTATTTGTGTGATTGTAGGAAGAACCTTCTTGCTTACATCCATGTGCAATATAGGAACTGTGTTCTGCAGCATAATCTAGTCTGTTTGTGATGTATGGTCAAAACAAATGATTTAAAATTAGGAGGTATGTTTAAGTCTTTATGAGATGCCGAAATTAATAATTTGGGTTGGCTTTTCAATGTTAAAGCCAATGCAAACAATTCCTGGTATAATGCTGGTAGTATGTTGCTCTGTGTTGTGGGTTGACAACGTTGTTTATCACCCAAGTTTAGGGAAATATTGTGCGTTCTCCTAATTAAAAAAAAATTGCTTTCATAAAAATTATCCATATTTGATTTTTTTGATGAAATATATTATGATAAACATGTCATTGGCATTAATCATAAAGTTGAGCTTGCAAGTTCAATGTTGCCATTAGTCGTACCTCATTGCCAAGAATGCAAATGCTGCTTGTTCCAAGAACTAGTAGTCCGTTAGTAGATGAAGGTTCCAAAGGATTACTCATTTGGTAGGCCACAGAAATTTCCTTCAGATGGATCGACTCTAGGTTAAGCAATCCAATTTAATCAATTTTTAATTTCCTTTCAGAAAATTAAGCACAATTTCTGTAAGAAAGCAAATATGGAAAGAAAGCAGCTATATTTCAACTGGTAAGCAAAACCTTTATTAAACTTGTGGCCATCCAAGCATGGGTTAGTTTTTTATTTTTGCAGAATGGGGTGGGTTGGAGGTGGCTGCAGAGGTGGTATGATTTAATCCTTTGGTGTTCACATTGTCTTTTTTTTTTGTGCATGTGTGCACGCACCATAGAATATGAAAGGATTTTAATTGGTTTTTTTACAGTGCAAGGGCTGTTTGTTGATGCCAACCTTAGAATAAGCTTAAGGAATTTGAATTTTCAGATACTGCAGATTATGCTTTTAGTCATTCACCTTGTCAACAATTCCAGTCCAAGGAACACAAGTTGTTGGAGATGGGCTGATAGCGGTTTTTTTTATTTTTATTTTTATCCACCGGCTTCTTAATTGATGGAGGCCTCAGGCTTGAGGTTCGGATAAAAAGACAGTCCTTCATTTGATTGGTTGGGAATGTAAGATACCTAAAAGCAAGGATGTGTTGCTGATTTATGATCAAATGCAAAAGCACTCATCTTCTTTCAGTGGAGGATGACTTAATAGTCAAATATGTAATGGTCCTGACTATTTACTTCCAGAGAAATGAACAAGTTTGAACCCATTATCATTTAATCTGGCATTGCAAATCCTTTATTTGTCTAAACTATTGCAATTGATTAACTGACCTATGCTGCCTGCTTTGCTTTGTCATGTAAATATCTGAATTGCAGCACATGAGACATGTCTTCTCTTTCATCAATTGTCTTTCGTAACCTTTTTGACTTTTTCTTCATTTTTTTATTGTTTTTTTAATGTAAAGTTTGCTCACACAGCTTGCTTGGACTTTTTATAATTTCTATCAATCAACTCCTACAAATTTGGCTGCAGAGAATTATTTCTTTCATCAAGGCCAGGTATAAAATCTGTACTTGCGTAAGAACTTATATGTGATTATGTCATGCTGGGTGCCTGAAGTTTCATTAAACATAACTGCAGGATATGAACGTGGGCACATCATGGAATATACCGAGGTCAGCGACTGTTGAATTGCTCATGTACCTCTAGCATTTGACTGGAAATAAAACATCCCAAGAGTGGGGTTGGAACGTATTCCAAGCATTGAGAAGAACTCTTGTATAGATTCTGGTTATGTTGGACTGAAGGATTTTGTATTCGTCAAACTGATGCTCTTTTATAGCTCCTTGTACTTCCATCTAGTCTTAGCATCTGCTAATGCCATGACCTTAACTTGAACCGAGTGGGTTCAGTTTGGAACATTTAGCTGACCCCAACTGAGCATCTTTGGTACAAGCTTGAGTAAATCAAATTGGTTTCAGTTCTGTAACTCGTTTAACAACTTTAACTGTTTAGCTCTACACCAGTTGGGCCTATTATAGAGTTCCGGTTCGGACCAAGCGTGTGATGGGGTCTAGGTCAACTCTTGATCTGGTCCTGATAGGATAACTGAATGCCTGTACCTTAAACACACTTAGCTTAGCCAATTTCTTTTACTTAGCTTGTTCTCCCTTTCTAGACTTGTATTGATTTCATGACTTCCAGATGTATATTATTAGTAGCATTTCTGGTGCTAAAAATTCTATTCCTTCACAAAGTGCATGTAATGTGCTTCATCTCCTTCTGCTGACTTGTTTACTTAGCCTGTTATATAGAATGTAGGATGCTGGTTATCTGTGAGTTTGTATCATTTCGAATGACTTCTAGATGCTTTTTCAATGGTCAAAGTAGTAGTTCTTTTCGATTTGCAAACTATAGAAATGAAGTGCATGCACAATATTAGTTCCATATGGCAGGAAAGATTTGCTGAGAAGTGAGAAAACTTCGAAGTTCTCTGCAATTATGAAAGAACAATGAGAAAAATAAATAAAGAAATGAATGTATTATCACTGGTGATGCCTTTCAGAGAAATTACAAGGATTGCACTTTCACGCTTATAGCAGCTTTTCCCATGAAGTTTTGGTTGCCTGCAAAAGATGAGGCAGAGGAGGGACAACTTCCCTGACTGCTAACATCAGTGGTGTCACGCTCTAGCCTTTTAATTGTAAAAATTCAAAATGAGTTGCATCTTTTATGATTCTAGTAATGTTCATAAATTACAAAGAGGTGCTATTTCATGGCAGAAAAGTATCTAGATGACCCTTGATCATTCTAATCGTCTGGTAATATTATAATTATATACTGTTGGTTAAGCAAGACAATGATCCCATTACTCGTTTGTATCTCTTGTGATTCTGCTGATATGACTTGATGTTCATTTTCTGCAGGTTAGAACAGGTGGGAAGGATGACATGATGCAAAGCTTCTTCCTTGCTGAGACCCTCAAGTATCTCTACTAATTATTCTCACCACCATCATTCATCTCCTTTGAATGAGTGGGTTTTCAACACAGGCACATCCTCTGAGAATAATTCCTTGAAATGGTCAAGGTGAGAACAGTAATGAATCAGATGGGAAACCAAAACCAAGGCCTCCCATTTGTTTCTTGGGAAGAAACCAGGGCATGTCTACTTATGCTGAAACCTTCAAAATTTTTGGTTGTATGTTGTATAATATTCTTAACCCCTCTTTGATAGTCCCTAATCTAATAAAGACTTGTTAGTCACAATAGATCAATTCTAAACTATCGGCCCAATTCTAAAGTAAGATTTTTTTTAATATACTGATGAACAATTTGCAAATCTGGAATAAAGTCATTGCTTTCTCGTCTTTTTCAGAGATATAAGACAGAAGATGCAACATGGAGGTAAAAGCTGGCCTTTTTTAAACTGTTAAATACATTACAATCTGTGAGCCGTTTATTTGAGGTACATATTTATAAGGACTTATAATATACAGAGACCTTTACCCATATGTCATCCTCTACTAATATGTTCCTCAGATGGTGGCATCTTGGATCAAATTGCTGGTCTGGTTACATGTACTTATGTAGTTTAACTTTTTAGATGTTCTAAAAGGTTTGTGAGGGCAATGCTGCAGCTGACTGATTTGTTGGCTGTGGAGTGGTTTCGTGAAGGGGTAAAGCTATGGAATGCTGGTTGTCTGCCTGAAGCCCGTCAGCTTAATTGGAAATGATGCCAATGGTTGATTCTATGAAAAAAAATATAAAAAAGAAAAATAAAAAGAAAGAGATGCTATTGGTTGTGTCTGTACGAGGGGAAAGCAAGGGGGTTCTCGCACCTTTCTGCCAACCGGAAAACTGGTATAAAACAATGACCGAAATGATATATACTTTTATTTGTTTTCTTCACATTTGAGTTTAACCTTTTTTATTGGGTTGAGACTGTGGCCATAAAAGGCTGGAAGCTTTTGTAGGCGATAAAAAGAGCGTCATGCATCCATTTCGATCGACAATGCTATATGATCACTATTGCTAGTCTTTACATGGTGAATGCTGTGGAAGAATGTTTGGTGATTAAATCCAAATACTGGTGATGGTTTAACTGAAAGGAACAATGGTTTGCCAAAAAGAAGACGAGTAAATAAACAAAGGGACGGGGAGAAACTTTATAGTTTATAGCTTGCTTGAAGGCTTGAGCTAATGTGAACCATACGATATAGTTTTTGGAATGGATCGGATATGCTTGTTAATTGAATCGGCAGGATAACTTTTATATAATAAGAGGGGATAACCATCCAAGCTATTATTTGTTGGTCCGACCATGGGTCAAACTGGTCAAACGGCATGCAGGTCTACTGTGGCTGGGGGTCCCACGAAATTGCCGAGCTTGACAACGTTCAGAAACCATAGAATCTGAAGGTATAGGGTTCACGAGAGAGAGAGAGATGAATGACGGGGAAAGGGGACTGGAAAGTAACATTCCCTATACGTGGACCAAAAAAGTTGAGCAAAAAAAGAGGATCAGCCCCCACCTCGTTGCAAATAACAAATGGTAGGGAGAGCTTCCAACGACAGCCAAAAAAAAAAAAATTATACATCACTTTGATGGCCATGCAACCGAACTGTGCAAAAGAGTAGGAGCAATAAATTACAAAAAAATTGACCGCCTTGGACCCATAGGAGTAAACAACCCCTTGATTGGAGTGGCGGGTTTTTTTTACTGACAAAGAGAATCCATGTAAAAAGTGCTTCAAAAGGAGAGCCCAATAAGAGAGAGAGAGGCATGCGCAATTTTTCAAAAGGCATGGGTCCCCACTCAAGACCTTGTATGGTGGAATTCTGGGTTCTTGGGCTCCATCCCTTTGTCATTTTGCTACATTCCTTAGTATCCTAGGCTGATTTGTCCCCCCATGTCATTTATCTATCAAACTGCAGTGTTTTCTCTGGCGTGCATGTTCCCATTAGAAGCACATCTCAATGTACAGATCCCAATCTCATGTCCCTCCATCACTCTTTTTGTTCATGCTCCTGTCTTGTGCTGTGGCCCTGTCTTTGTGCTCCTCAAGGGAGCAGGGCTAGAAAACATTCCATCACAATCCCCTTGGGCTCCTCCCCCGTTGTGCAGAGAGCTCAATAGAGAAGATATAGATGTGTGATGGATACCTTGCTCTTTTGGTCTACTTCATGTCCCTTCATATCATGCAGCTAATTATTGAACCTGGATTATGTCCCTCACTAGAGAGGTAGGGGGGGAAAAAAATCCAAATGGTGAACTTTGAGTTAGCTCGGTTGGCATGTGTTCTTGGGATCAGCCTTCATCATAGATGTTTTGTTAATCATCTTGGGCTTGCTTGGCCACTTTTATTGGCTTCGGCTTCGATACATTTACACATCTATAGTGAAGAAACCTTAGTCCCATCAAACCATGAACCATGGAATCCGTGAGGTATAACAAAAGATGGTGGAGTATTAGATCAACATGTTATCATCCGATTTCTCGCTCTCTATTTATTTTTTTCTCGTGAACATATTCAGATGGACAGAGTGTACCTACGAGGCCATGGGGACCCATGGTTATTGGATCATCTTGTCAACAAGGACACTAAGATGAGATGTTGATATTAGGTGGGCCAAGCAAGGTGGGCAGATTGTACTCCTGTTTACTTGGATCAGTCCCCTCTGCAGCTTAATCTCATTTCTACCATCTACAATGCAGAGCATGCATATATAGACCACAGCAAATCCACATAAGATTATTTGCTGTAAAGTTATTAGGTTTGCCCAACTAGAATTAGCCTCCAATGGAGACCTTCACCATGTGTCATCGCTCTATTCTCAGCTGGACCCTATTTTGTAGTTGTTTGTCCCATGGGAAGGGCCTACCGACCTATATATACCTCCATGCTTATATTATTATATATAGTTTGCTTTTGGATGTTTTGTGAGATGACGTTGAAGGACACTACCATTATTATTACTGCTGCTGCTGTTGATACGAGCTTGGTAGGAAAAACACATAAATCAAGATTGTCAAGAGGAATATGTTGTAATTTTTTTCTTTTCCCTTTTTTCTTCTTTCTGTTGTGGGGCAGGAAGGCTCTTCAGTTCTTTTTCACGATAAATAGTAACATATCAAATTGTTATATATCATCATCATCATCATTGTTATTGGTGTGAAAAGAAATTTATATTGTAACAATGCTCGAGTCACATGTTGTGCTCTTTGCTGTAGCATGCAGTGCATCGTTGGGTCTATTGGGAATGGAACCTCAGTAGATGAGAGAGAGAGAGAGAGAGAGAGGAAGAGGGGGGGTGGGCAAGAAAGTTTGTCTTCTTATATTTTTTCTCCAAAAGGCATGCAGCTGCCACATTTGCATGCATGCTTTTAGGGTTCTCGTTTCCAGAGGCATGCTTTTAGCCCATGCGCTATCGCTCTCACCTCAGCCTCACTTTATTCTCACGTACGAACCTCCCAACGCCTGCATGCCATTCTATCCCCGGAGGAGCTGTCCCAACGTGAGGTGGGCTTATAGAAACACTGCCAAGCTATTTTAGATGACTAGAGCCCAGTCTGATTGCACTTCATTTGGCAAACTTAATTTGACCGTCCAGGCTCAGCTCAGCTTCAGGCTTATCTGGTGTTGACATGTCTTTGAGCTTACCATCGAGCTTGAGTGTGTCCTCGCATGAACCTTGTCCTTTCTAATTTCTCTTTCCTAAGATAATATTAATTATACAAGCTTCATCTTCTCTCTTGTAAAGTGGTAATACATTAATGTTATAGTTACATGATCAGCTCACAAAGAAGAAGAAGAAAAAAAAAAAAAGGCGAGTCTTGGCACCATCTTAAGATTATTCTATTATAACTACGATATTGTAGGTTCCAAATATGAAAACAATCTCGCTGCATGCATGAATTAACCGGCGTATCTATATTTTTTCCTAGATTTCATGACAGGAGCTTGATGTCCTTTTTTGCATCCAGTCAAGAAATTATATATATTTAGTCCAACAAAAAAGTCATTTTATAAAATATATTGGAGTAATTTTACGCTTTGCCGGTATCTTTTACCAATTCGCCATCAGACATGGTTTAGAGAGTTTATCTCGAGAAATCACTAATCTCTTTCTCCCACGTAGCATAGGGATTTTCTGCAGGAACACAGGTAGGGTTCTATGTAATTGCCATCTAAGCTAACATCTTTTCCACCTTCATACTTGAAATACACATATAATTAGAGTTGTTTCCTGTTCAAATTTGGTAAATTTGAATAAAATATGCCATAACATATTAGACTTTTTATTTGTGATCAATACTTCATAGATTAGGTTCAGTGGCCACCCTCCTCATAGAGATAGATTAATGAGTATTTTCCAGCCGTTCGAATTAATTAATATTCTAATTAAGTTAAATGACATGAGTGACGACGAGGGATAAAAACGGCCTTCCGGGAGGACCGAAGCCGGCAATCAGCATGCTTTTTGGAGCTTGTGATCATTCACCCCCTTGCATACATCCAAGCTTTTGGATTACTTTTTGTTTTCCTTTTCCTTAATCTAAATTTGTATTTTTCTTATCGATCCAGAGACTAATTGTTTGACCGGGACCCACCATGCAGTCAGAGCGGTCAGTACGACCTTTTGGACTTGAAGGGAAACGGGAAAAGAATTTCCGACACGCGCTCGACCAATGCGCTGTGGAAGCGCAGAAAAACTGGTGGCGGGACGCATGTGAGCGTGAACTCGGAAAGAAAAATCTAACCAGTTGGACCTAGGCTCCCTGTCTCTTTTTTACAAAAAAATAAAAATAAAAAATAGAATAAAAAAAATAAATAAATCTAAATTTTTCAAAAAAAAAAATCCAAGGTTTTGATGGTAGAAAATATATATACTCCATTTAAAAATGAGAAAGAGCTCAATATCTGGCAAAAAGAAGGCTTAGAGAGCGGTAGAACAAAAGGAAGAAGAGATGGGAGTCAACGATGTGGTTGAAATGAGGGATAACTCAGTATGAACTAAGAGAGAACCAACAAGGTCCAAAGATTCAACATACAGTTGGGCAAGAACAATGGGGTGAGGTCGAGCATGCAGAAAACAACAGAGGTTGGAAACAGAGGGATAAAAGCCCATTTTTTAAAAAAGTTGCAGTAAAAATTTTTTATTTTTATTTTTTTTAAAATAATATTTTTTTATAAAAAAATACTAAATATGTTTTCTGCATTGGATTGCATGTTTTTATATTTTTTCAAAAAAAATAGTAACAAGACTTTTATTATTAACATACTCTAGATATTGAGGTGAATCAATGAGACTTAAATATGTAAAAGCTGCTATGGCGTAATCGTTATCATATTTAATATGGCATTTTAATTAGGAAATACACTATCATTTGAAAGTGGTATGAATATTATTTGCATTCATTTTCGCATTCAAACCAATTCGAATATATATAAATATTTAAGAATTCGACTAATATCCTTATCCATATCCAAATATCCAAATTTATATATAATGTTACATAACTTTATATAATATTTATTAATTTTTTAAAAAAATATACAATCATATAAACATGTTATTTACTTAATTTTTATCTATTTAGTGATATATTTGATTCCACGTAATCATAAAATTTAATTATTAAAGTTATATCCATCATTACATCCATACTTTCAGTATCTAAATTATATCTATATCTGTTTAAAATAAATATGAATATAAATTTTTACATCTAAATAATATCTAAATCCATATTTGTATTCATTAGACCAAATAAATATGAATATAAATATATTGGTATCTGATCTATGTCCAATCCGATTTTAGCCCTAATCGTTACTCTTTGAAAGATCAAAAAAATCTATAGGATTAAAGAGAAACCGACAGTCCAAAATACAACCCAATATAAGGACCGAGTTTTCAACATCTACCTATATTACTTTAGGATAAGAATGCAAATGAGTCAAGCTATTCACAAGCTACTCGAGCTCGACTCGAGAATTCAAGCTTGACTCGACTCGATTATTATCGAGTTTGAGTTGAGCTCAAGTAGCAGAATACTTGGCTTGAAAGCTCGCGAGCCTACTAATATATATATATATATATATATATTATTAGTAAGATAAGGCTTGATTTTGAGTTTGAATTCAAGTTCGAATATGATTCGATTCCAATCGAGTCAAATTAATCTCAAGCTTCATCTATTTTTTATCGAGTCGAGTTCGAGCTTAGTATATTAAAGCTCGGTCAAGCTCGAGCTGAGTTTCGCATTCAAGTATTTTGAGTCGAATTGAGTTCAAACTTTCAGTTACTCGGCTTAATTGCACCTTTACTCTAAGGTATCCATATGCCCAAAGCAAACTATAAGCATGGAATATAATCTCTTGTTACAAACAACATAACACAAATCTGAACATTAATTGTTTGGAAATACAAAGGAGTCATTTGGATTAGGTTATTCTAAGCTTTTTTAGAAAAAAACAAAAAATAAAAATCATAATTTAGTAGTTTCCAGTTTTTCGAGATTGGAGGAGAATGAAAAGGATAAAACGATGGGCATATGATCCATAGTCGGGATGCTTGCGTAGAAAAGTTGTCTGCTTTCTGTTCATCCGGTTGGCTACTCATGGGTTTACGCTGACTCTCCTCCTGGCAGCGATTTATGCTTGGGATTCAAATCTCACTTCTAAGATTCAAATTTAAGCTTCCTTTGCCTGGCTTGTCTTCACTTAAGGCTACAAACTCTTATATATCCTACCACATGAAGACAACACCGTTAACATCAGCTGCACTAAAACGGGCACCGGTGTCCACTAGAACTTGGACCGAGGACTGAGCATATGCGCTACATTCACTGATTCCTCTCTCTCTCTCTCTCTCTCTGAGCAAATCAAGTAGTGTTTTAGTCGTCGTGTATGATAACAAATGGTTTCTTCAAAAGAAGACAACAATTGGCAGATGGCCATATTGTCGTTGGTTAAGATTATATGATAATTATATTAACCGTTTAATTTTATGTACTTCTTTTTCTTTCTAAATTGCTCAATTAGAGTGAATACAAAGAAGTATTGAAGGGAGAGGCACGCGTCTATGAAGCGATTTTTGGAGAGGTGCTCATGGAAACCAGCCAAAACCAAGTGCTGATGGTGTACGGCCCCCCTGCCATGAAAGTTTGCTGCATCATAATGAAAATGTTGCAAGTCGTACGTGATAATAAGACCACCTTTGGCAAGTAGCATCTCCTAAATGATTGAAAGGATCTTGGTTGTGAGTCTAAGCGATAGTAAAGGATTAATATGCAGAATTGTCCTTGATAAACAATGAAAACGTTGTGATAATAATAATAATAATAATAATAATAATAATAATAATAATAATAATAATAATAATAATAATAATAATAATAATAATAATAATAATAATAATAATAATAAATAAATAAATAAATAAATAAATAAAAATATCTCTTAATTTTAATTTAATTTTATTTATATCCTCTCAATTTAAAAAAAATATCAAACTAATCATTTAAATTTTTGAGATATTTTAAAATAATTCTATCATTCATTTACTAACAAATGGTATTACCTTTTCTTCTTAATTGATGAAAATGCCCCTCTCATATGATTGGGTCATTGGTGAGGAGAAGGTGGAGGTGGAGAGAGCCACTATGGAGAGAAAAGATGAGGTCATGGAGGTTATAAATGTGGAGAGGAAGGATGACGTAGAGGATCTCATAGATGGGATTGAAAAAAGAGGAGAAGGGGGTGAGAAGAAAGAGGAGGAGAGGTTACCGGCAAAGAAGGCATGGAGGTGGAGGGAGTTGCATTGGAAGGAAAGGACTTTTGGACGAGTTTGAAGGAGAAGGATAATGAGGAGGGGGTTTGAAGGAAGGGAGGAGGGAAAGATGGGTTGTCAATAAGAAAACATGGAGATGGAGGAAGCCGTCGTGGAGAGGTAGGGCTCATGGATGGACTTTGAGGAGGAAGAGGATGATGAGAATAAATGGGTTAGGAGGAAGAAGAGCAGGGGGAAGGGCAACAGATAAGAAATGTACGAAAGTGGAGAGAACCACCTTAGAGGAGGAGGGCTCATGGATGGCTTTGGAGGAAGTGGATGATAAAGAGAAGAAAAGGATGAGGAGGAAGGAGAGGGAGAAGGATATATAGATTGCCGGTGAGAAGAGGTGGAGTAAAGGAGGCCGTTGTGGAGGAGAGGGCTTATGTGCAGTTTGGAGGAGGAGAAATAGATAAGAAAGAAGAGGAGAGGGACGAAGGGGTCATCGATGAGTAGGGCTGAAAGTGGGCTCAAGCCGGCCCAAGGCCCATCGGACCAAGTCGGCTTCGGGTCAGGCTTCGGGCTCGGTCCGAAGCCATTCATGCCAAGCTTGGGCCTAGAAATAGAGCCCATTTTTTTCGAGCCGGGCTTGGGCAGACCTTTGGCCTAGCCCTAGCCCGGCCCGAGCCCGAAGTTGAGTCCGAAACTTTTAGCACGAGCTCAAGCTCGAAGTTCAGTCCAAATTTAGTCCAGCTCGTTTTTCTTTAATTTAAGAGTTAAAACTCTTAAGTTAAAGTCTTAAATTGATTCAGCCAACAAATGCAATGCTCCAAGCTTGCACAGACCAAATAAATGTGGAGCGGGATATAGATAATCGAGTGATTTAGATATGTAATTGCTATAGATTATGATAGCAAATAATGAATAGAGATTTTTTTTCTTTTTGGTAAGTGAAAGAAATTGGGCCAGCCTAATATTTGGCCCAAATAATGAATTCGAGCTGGCCTGATTGGGTTCGGGCTGAGGGGCTCGGGCCTTAAAATTTATAAATTTTTAGGCCTAAACCCGGCCCAAAGCCTGAATAATAATTTTGGGCCGAGCTCGGGCAGCGGTGAGGCCCAGTCCAGCCCGACCCGTTTCCAATCCTATCGATGAGGAACGATTAGAGATAGACCGAGCCACCTTACGACCAAAATTTATCCCATCGTTAAAAAAATCATTAATTATTAGAAACGGCTAAATTGGTTATTAGCGATGACATTAGTGACGGAGGTTTAGTCGTTGCTAATAACTAGCAATTTTTTTTAATTTAATAGTAACTTTATTAGTGATAGAGAGTTTTATTAGCGACGGCTATAGCGATGGTTGTATTATCGTCGCTAATACTTATTCCTCTTTCTTCCCTCACTGGATTCCACTTTTCGAAGCCCCAGGCTACCTTCCCATGTAAGCCTCCGATCGCCTCCTACCTTTCCAAGCTCTTGACTGCCTTTCGTCTAGATATCTTTAGCCTAACCTAGGCCTAACCCGAGAGTGGGCCCAATACTATCGGCCCGTATCAATCCAAAATCAACAATGCTCTATTCATAAAGAGGCTATGATGATTGCCTGATGCATCTAAAAAGTCTAGAGAGATATGGAGGTGATGCATTTCTGTTATTATAGTTGCAGGGCAAGCTTGAATGGTCTGTTACATCACAGACAACTGCTTGCAGCCACTTAATCGTTAAAAGTGCAGATAAACTTGTAATGCCTTATTTTCCAATGGCAAATCTGAGCCTTCTTTTTTTCCTCTTTTCCTTGTTTACTTTGTTGATCTTTGATTTAAATATTATTTTTAACTAGTGGCAGTATTTTTAGGCCAGGCTCGAGTATGGGTAGGGTCCGACCCAGCCTAGCCCAGTTTCAGCCCTAACTATGATGAAGATTTTGGTTGGCTGATTATTAATTAATGATCTTTATTAGTGATGAAATTTTAAGATTTTAGCAACGATAATTAAGTTGCAAATAAAAATTAATTTTATTTTTTTAATTTAATTTTATTATTATTAGTGATGGTAGGATACTTATTAGAGACGGCAAAATATAATTGCTAAAAAAAAAAATTATTTTTTATATATTTTTATTATTACTGGTGATGGAAGAAAATTATTAGTAACAATATTTTTCTATTGTTAATATTATTTTTATTTTTTAAATATTTTTATAATTATTAGCAATAGAATAAAATTATTAGCAATGGTATATTATCATCACTAATAAATTTATTTTAAAATATAATTATTACTGATGGAAGAAAATTATTAGCGATGGCACGTTATCATCGCTAATAAGTTTATTTAACATATAATTATTAGCGATAAATAGCGATCAAAGTTTCTAATAAGTTTATTTTAATATATAATTATTAGTAATGGTAAAAAATTATTAGCAACGGTAAGTTACCGTCACTAATAAGTTTATTTTAATATATAATTATTAGCGATGAAAAAAATATTAGTGATGATAATTTATCGTTGCTAATAATATTTTCGCCCTCATTTTCCTCCATCGCGTATGCACCTTGATTCCTCCACCCCATCGTACCCTTGTTTTTCCACCCCATACCCCCACCTTTGCCCGTATATTTATCCTCCACCACACATAGGATTTGGTGTGATGCTTCCAAATCTTGGGGGGCCATAGGAGCCAGGATGTTGGCTCCGAAAGACTAGAATGGGTGTGCTCCTAGTTGTCCTAGGATGAAGGTGGCGTGTAGCCCTATATGGGCTCAAAGTTCAGGTGTGAGGATCTTGAGGGACTTGGTAGGTGCTCCGGAGACCTAGGATATAAGATGGAGCAAATGACTAAAGTCAAAAAAAAATCAGCTAAGGTAAAGGGCTGACACATAGACGGGCAGGCTCGGATATGCAGTTGAGCCGGTTGTCTCACGTAGATAGAAGATAGGATTCGGACAATACGCAGTCGAGCCAGTTCGACTTCTGATAGAGCCGGCTTGATGGTGGCGAGCAGAATTGAATAGAATTTTTTGTTTGGGGTCTTAAAGCTTGGTCCAATAAGGTCTTAAGATGGCTAACATATATATGCATCGGGTTTAGATCTAGAGGTTAAGAGCATAAGAGACATGGGTGTATATGGGCTCGATGAGTACTTTCATGTATTGGGTTAGCCAGGAGAGTTTTTGATCGGACCTAATAGCTATGTATAAATACATAAGTTATATTAAGATTTTATAACGTGAATTGGAATACAGATCTTTTTTTTCTCAATCTCTCTTCTCTCTTCTCTGCCGCCCCAAGGGGGCACCTCCCTCAAGCTCAATGAGGGAGGCATCCCATTACAGATCCAGATTAGGTGAATCGATAGTCTGCTATCTTAGAGAATATCAAAGTTCTCCTCGGGTATATGCTAAAGATCAGGAATTTTCATAACACGTGGTATCAGAACTAGGTATTGCCACGGTGATGTTACAATAATTGGTATCAGAGTCAGGTTATACATGAAAGTGAAAGAAAAGTCATACAGGATGAAATCAAAAATTTGTATAAGTTTTTCATGGTATGTCTTAGATCTATCTTTATTATTATTGTGGTTTGGCCAGTCGGGAGCAGTGGATTGAAAGTAGAGGTTGAGAGGATTAACGAAAAAAAAATTTTTGAGATGGAAGGTTTGGGTGCATGATTTTTTTATCGATCTTGGTTAGAGAGACTGGAGGTGTATGATGGGTGATAGGGTTCTCTAGGAAGATGGGCAGTGTGGGGTTATTTGATGGATGAAGAGATTTTCCAAGGGATAATGGTTGAAGAAAAATTAAAGAAGTGACTATACGTCCTTCGGTTGTAAGAAGATGGGAGAAATAGTCGGGGATGCATTCAGCAGTTTGATCAGAGCATAAATTTGTGAAGCCTTGGAGATGATAGAGATGGATGATCCATGAAGGTCTAGTAGGTCAGTGCTGGATGGCTGATCTTGGATCAGGTTTCATCTGCAGAAGCACCAAGGAGAGTCATGATTGAGATGAAGGATGGGTTATGTGCAGCAAGAAAGGATCCGAATACCTATGAGGAGGCAGCATAGAGACGAGATAGGAAGCGTTGGAGTGCTGCAGTAGTATTTTTCTGAAGGCACGAGACTGAGAGAGGCTCGATGGTGCAGTAGCCAAGGAAGGTATCTCAGCAAAGAGTATCAGGAGGCATCTCAGAGAGACCGAGAGCAGATCTCAGGAAGAGCCAGAAAGTCTCAGAAGTCTCGAGATGAGATAGGTGGGTTTGAGCATAAGACAAGATTTGAGCTGCAGTTCCTCCAGACGTAATTGAAGCGATGGCTGGTATAGGGATAGAAGAGGAGAAGGCTAGGATAGAATTTTCTAGGATTTAGTCGCTGATTTTAAAGAGTTGGATGAGCTCTTAGGTTTTGGAGGTGCCTGCTAGTTGCAAAGATATTCGAGATGGCTTTGGAGGGGTCCGTAGAGTGCGGAGGGTTCGAAGGGATAGCAATGATGTTTGAGGTGTAGCGATAGGCTCAGTAGTGCAGTGTTGAGTGGTTGGCCTCGAGGGACTCGGTCATAGAGTCAACTTCTATGACATCAAGGGAAGTTTGATTTCAGATGGAGCACTAGACAGAGGTGGCTTCATAAGTGGAGAGAATTCTAACACGAGTTCAGAGTGGAGGAGTGGAGGACCAATATCCTAGCACCAACGTCAGAGATGCACAATTTCAGGTGGAGCAGCATATATAGAAGGATAGACGAAGTTCTCAGAAGATTGTGTTAGGGTATGTAGCGGGCATTAGCATAGGATTGCTGCAGATTCTCAATAAAAGTCTAAGATAAATGACGCGACTACCAAGTAGAAGGATTCCTACAACTCCAAGAGTGGTGCATAGGTGCAAGCCAAAGTCTTCAGCAGTGAAGGCGGTCATCCCAAAGACCTTAAAAGAAGCTCAACAGCTGAAGCAAGATGGCAGTGGTAAGGTGTGCACAAGTAGTTGTCAGGGCATGCATCAATAGTGGGATCGTGCAGAAAAACATTGCTAAGTGTGCCAAGGCTTGGACGCACCAAGGTGAAGATTATAGGATTTGGTGTGGTGCTCCTAAATCTTGGGGGATAATGGAAGGAGCCAAGGTGTTGGCTTTAGAAGAATAGAATAGGTGTGATCCTAGGACTAGGATAGGAGTTGTCCTAGGATGAAGGTGGCATGTAGCCCTGCACGGGCTCGAGATTTAGGTGTGAGAATCTTGAGGGACTTGGTAAGTACTCCGGAGATCTGAGATACAAGATGGAGCAAAGAACCAAAGTCAGGAGAAGAATCAGCCAAGATAAGAGGCTGACACACAGGCAGACTGGCTCGGATATGCAATCGAGCTAGCTTGGACTGAGATCGAGCCAACTCGAGATGCAGTCAAGTCGGCTATCTCAGGCAGACAGAAGATAGAGTTCAGACGATACATAGTTGAGCCAGCTCAACTTCTGATAGAGCCGGCTTGATGGTGGTGAACAAAATTAGATGAAATTTTCTATTTGGGGTCTTAAGGCCTGGTTCAATAAGATCTTAAGGTGGCTAACACATGTATGAATCGAATTTAAATCCAGGAGATGAGAGCATGAAAGACATGGGTGTACATGGGCTCGGTGAGTGCTTTTATATATTGGATTAGTTAGAAAAATTTTTTGTCAGGCCTAATAGCTATGTATAAATACATAGATTGTATTAGAATTTTATAACGTGAATTTAAATACAAATTTTTTCTTTCTCAATCTCTCTTCTCTCTAGAGTTGCCCCCCTAAAGAGGCACCTCCCTCAAGCCTAATGAGGGAGGCATCCCATCATAGATCCAGATTAGGTGGATCAGTAGTTTGCTGCCTTAAAAAATATTAAAATTCTTCTCAGATCCATGCTAAAGATTAAAAATTTTTGCAACATGTAGTATCAGGGCTAGGTGATGCCATGGTGATGTTACAATATGCCTGTATTTTTATCCTCCATCGCATGCCCTTCGGTCCTCCCCGCCACCCCCTCTCTCTCTTTCTGATCCTCCTGCCTCCCCTCGGCCTGCCTTTCCCTAGCCTCCTCCCCAAGCTCCCGGTTGCCTCCCCCCGACTGTACCTGACTTGCCTTCCCGAGCCTCCGACCCGCCTTTCCCTGACCACATCCCCCCGGCTGCTGCACTTGGCCTGCCTCCCCTCGGCCACCTCCTCGAGCCCCCAGCTGCACCCAACTTGCCTACCCTCGACCACCTCCCCCCACCTCCCCGAGACCCCGGCCACCTCCCCGAGACCTCGGCTACCTCCCTCTTGCCCGCCTCCCCCCAGGCCGCCTTTCCTTGGCCACTTCCCCGAGCCCTTGGCTACACCTGGCCCACCTTCACCCGGCTTGCCTCCCCCCACCCACCTCTCTGAGCCCCCAGCCAGCTCCCCCGCCTCCCCCTGGCCACCTCCTCGAGCCTCCAACTACACCTAGCCTGCCTCCCACCGGCCGCCTCCCTGAGCCCACGACTACCTCATCCCGACCTGCCTTCCCGTGGCCCCATCCTTGCACCCTCATTTCCGCGGCCACCACCTTAGCCCCACTAGCTCGATCCCATGGCCCCTACCCTACCGCCCCCAGCCCGTGGTCCCAATCCTGCGGCCCCTGCCCTGCTAGCCCGACCCCATCCACATGCTCTTATCTCCATGGCCTCATTCCTAAGCCTCAGTCCCTACTTGCCAGCCCATGCCTCCTTTCATCTTTATCCATGCACGCCACACTACTATAATAAGAGACTATTACAGCGTTTACTATGGCAACGGATAAAAAATCACTGCCATAGAGTTTATGGCAGCGGTTATCAGTAATCGCTGTCTTAGGTCCAACATATAGAAGCAGTTATATATTACCATTGCCATAGGTTATGTATAGCAGCGGTTACGAATAACCGCTGTCATAAATCCAACCTATGATAGCGATTACTAATAACTGCTACAATAGGATGGACATATGATAGTGGTTACTTAACCGCTTAGTCTCGATCTATAGCAGTAATTATGAGTGACCGCTGTCATTGATCTGACCTAGGACAGTAATTATGTATAACTGCTGCACTAGGTGAAATCTATAACAGTAGTTTACTTAACCGCTGTGATATATCAAATTTTTAGCAATGATTATTTATAACCGCTGCTATAGATTTCGACCATTATAACAGTTATCAGTAACCACTATCATAGATGGACCTATGGCAGCGATTATTTATAACTACTGCTATATATTTTTTAATATTTTTTTTAAAATATGATATAATTCTAAAATTTAATATCCATATTCATCGTTCATTATTTAAATAATTATCATTAGAGTATCTTCATACATTGTCGATCCGATCGCCGTAGCTATGTCGATTAATAAAATTTGATTTCATCGATCACGAATGATCGCATATTGATCTAATAGATAAAGACCATTGATGGATCAAAAAATTTACAACGATGATCTCGATGATATTTGTAGTACACTATCGGAGTTTTACTTTAATCAGATATCGTTATTATAGTCAATTTAGTATGAAATAATTTTGATTATTAAATGAGAAATGAGTAATTAAAAGGCCAAATAACGTTCGATTATAAGATGATTTTTTAAATAAATGATCTTTACTATAATTTTAATCATTTTGTATGGTGATGATCATAAAATCTAAATTATTTCTGTATGAATCATTCACATTAAGCAGATCTTGCAAAAGCACAAGTATAATTACTTAAGGAGTTTAGGAACGAGTATTAAGCGACGTATAGTTTTGGATCATTCTTAAACATATGGTTTGAATTTTATGATGATCATCATAAAAATATTTAAAATAGTAGCCAAGATCATTTATCTAAAAGGTTATCTCATAATCAGATGTCGTTTTATCTTTTAATCACTTATTTTTCATATAACAGTCGAAATCATCACGTACTAAATTAATAATGATAACGATATTCAATTAAAGTGAAACTTTGATAGTATGCTATAAATGTCATTAAGATCATCACTGTAGATTTTTAGATCTATCGATGGTCTCCATCTATCATATTATTATGCTATCATTCATAATCGTCAAAATCAAATTTTGCTGATCGATGAAGCTAGGATTATCGAATCGAGGCAGTTTTTTGTGACGATACTCTAATGATAATTATTTAGATAATGAATAGTGAAGATGGACTTTAAATTTTAAAATTATATCATATTCAAAAAAAATAAAAAATAAATTATATTAAATTATGGTAGTAGTTTGGAACCACTACAATAGGCCTATTGTAGTGGTTTTCAGTAATTGCTGCCATATGTTAGGTCATTTTTATGCCCCACATGCCCGATCCACCTCATTTTGGTTTTCTTTTCTGAGCTCTCTCTTCTCCCTCCTCTCCACCACCAATAAGCTCCTTCTCCCTCTCTCCCTCTCTCCCTCTCTCTCTCTCCCTCCTCTTCGCCGTCGGCCCTACCTCCCTCTTTGCTGGTCGGCCCTGTCTCCTCCCTCTTTCCCAACCAATCCCACCTCCTCTCTCTCTCCTCTCTTTTCTTGGCCCGATCCACTGCAACCGCCCCCTCCCTCTTGCACTGTTGCTGCCCCCTCGGCCTCCCTTCTCTCTCTTTTTATCTCTCTATCTTTCCTCTTTCTCTCTATTTATCACTCTCTCTTCCCTCTTTCTCTCTATCTCTCTTTGTCTCTCTTTGTATCTCACTATCTCTATCTGTCTCTCTCTCAGGCTATCTCTAGCACCACCCCCTCCCTCTAACATCACCACCATCAGTGACCGTCAGAGCTCTGTGCGACCCCCCTCCCCACAGTCGTAGATATATTTTATTTTATTTTATTTTATTTTATAATAATATTTATTAATTACTATTTATAATAATTTTATAATAAATTTAAAGAGAATCCTCATCAGCAGGCTCATCGTGCTAGTAGTTATGGGCCGTGCTGGTAGGTTCTAGGCCATGTCGTATCGTGCCGATGGTCGTGTGCGGTCTAGGGCCATGCTGGCCAGTAAGAGAACCCCCGTCGGTTGGTTTTGGATTGTGTTAGCGAGTTCTGAGCCATGTCGACGGCCTTGGACCATGCCATGCCGTGCCGGCGGCCTTCGATCGCATTGTGCCGACTGGTAAGGAAACCCTCATCAGTAGGTTCTAGGCCATGCCGTGGACTGTGCTGGCTGGTAAGCTAAAAATACTTATCGATAAGTTGATAACGATGTTGGACCATGCATACAAAGTGCTCCTCTAGGATAAAACTTATCTGGTGCTGTCGAGGTCCCAAATATATTTGTCAGAAGCGATGGTGATGTCCATATTGTAAATGCCACTAGGCAATGAGTTCAACATTCTAGTATAGATGTTAGAGTCTATTTATTGATGCTCTACTGGTATTATTGTTCAACATGTTATATTAGTTAATGCTTATTAACATTGCAGGTCATGATGGCATCGAAACGCCATCTAGCTTTCATCTCCATCTCTTGGCAGGCTACGCGAAGCTCCGTATCTGAGTCACAATTAGAGCATACTCTATTCATCTTCGTATCGACTTCAGCTTCGATTGCTTAGGCACCACCAACATTTACTCCTCTACTGGCATTTAAGCCTCCACTGCTAGCCACATCTCCAGCACACCCATCGATGAGTCTCCAGTGGCATCCATGTCGCATGATCCCATGGCCAGTAAGAGTAGATTTTTATTGTATCAATTATTTATTAATTTATATAGTTATTATACATTCTTATATATTTGTATAATGTATATTTATTATAGATGCATCGTCCAGTAGAATATTTTATGGTTTTACACGTATACCGCATGTGTGAAATTGCTAGCATCAGGTCATGGTAGAGTACGATCAAAAGAGAAGGCCAGTCGAGGAGACCATATGAGAGATGCATTCTTTTTTCAAAGTGCTTGTGAGATGCTCTGACACTATTCCTATTGTGCCCGTAGACTGGTGAGTGATGGATGCTAGCATTAAGGAGTGGGTGTGGGAGGAGATTTGGATAACTATATCTTAATTATATATATGTGCATATGATATATTTATACTATGTTTGATTAGAATAATTTCATAGCTGACTTCTGATAATTTTTTGTAGAGGAAGTATGACTTTTCATATCATAAGCGGGCTCAAGATGACTGTCTACAGAAGATTGAAAAGTTATATTAGAACTACAAGATCAAGCTCTATAGATGTGGCTCGAGCATCGATAGGACACTCCGGAGGAGCTTGTTCCTTGAATTTAGGACAATCCCCGAGTCAGTGGGAGGGGATGGTTAGGCATTGGAGAAGCCAGAAGTTTTAGATTTAATTTCTAACTTTTAAATTTTTTAATATACTAACAATTTTATTTGAATACTTTTAAAATACTTTTTATTTAAATATTTATAATTTAAATACTTTTTAGGCTATCTCCCATCTAAACTAGGAGAACCAGGCAGCTTAGGAGTATACGCACACTATCGATCATGAATCTATGGCCAGTCGTATGCATAGAGAGGTAATAAACTCTAAATCTTAGTTTATAAATTAAATTAATATTTTATTTATATATTTTTAATAAGCTGATCAATTGTTATAGCTGATGAGAGAAAAGATGATGTTCACTTGTAGCACCATCTTCCGATCCAATCATACGAACAAGAAGGGTAAGTCGATGAATGTTGTGATCGAAAGAATTTTTATAAATAATAAATAGATTAGTATGATTAGTATTATAATATTTTTTATGATATTTTATTTAAATTTATAATTACATGAGCAGTTAGATGCACTCATGAGCGAGAGTCCGGACACCTCTAACCCTCATGATCATCTATCTCACATCTTGGAGACTGAGCACTCTGGAAGGATCTAATGTAGGCTCAGACATATGCCGACGAGCTATTAGACTGAGGCAAGCATCTCTTCACATATTTCTAGGATCATCAATTGGGAGTACCTTGAGGAGACATTGGCGTAGGTTGCTCAGACTACAGAGCGAGCTGCTCAGCTACAGAGGATCGTGATTGCTATGGTGCCGATACTCTCCATATATTTTGGAGTTGACTTCATAGGCTTTAGGATATGTTGGCCAGCATTTTAGCTTTAGTCCCTCCAGCTCTAGCTCCTCTAGCTTGTGCTCAATCTCCTCCCGATGATGATGACTTAGATTTAGATTTAGCAAACTTTTGATGTATTTTTTTAAAAATATTATAATAAATTTTATTTAGTATTAAAATTTAAGTATTTTAGATATATTCTTGCATTATTTTTATATTATTTTAGATATATTCTCATATTATATATTGAACTGCATTTATTAGGTAAAAAAATTTATATTTTTTTAATTATTCAAAATCTATGGTAGTGGTTGATAATTGCTGTCGTAGGCGTGCCAACCATTATCGTAGATTGCATGTCAATCACTACCATAAACTATGATAGTAGTTATAAAATTGCTGTATTAGATCAATGGAAGTGGTTGTAAAATCATTACCATTAATGACCTATAGCAGCAGTTACACAACTGTTGCTATAGAACCTATAGCAACGATTTAACAATCATTGCTATAACCGATAAAGCAGCAGTTATGTAACCGCTGCTATTGAGGTTATTATAGTGATTGATGAATCACTACTATTGATCTTATAGCAGCAATTGATTAATCGTTGTTATATACCGCTGCAATAGTTTCACCTATAGTAGTGGTTAGTAAACTGTAGATACACCGACCTACTGCAGTAGTTGCGATAACCACTGCCGTAGACTTATGGCGACAGCTTTAGTGATAGAGATTGAATAACAACTGTGGTATCCTATGCCAATGATTTTTTAATATATGGCATTGGTTGCGAACCGCTATCATAGCCCTTCCTTGTAGTAGTACTAGCCCACACCTTAGTCCTGTACGTGCCAGCCCGTGCCTCAGTCCTGTATGGCAGCCCATCTTCTGTTGTGAGTATTAGCGACGGCTAATACCATTAGTAAAAGATAATTTTTTTATTTAAATTATATTAATTAAGTATAATTAGATATTAAAAACTAATTAATTAAATATTAATTTAATTAATTAGTTAGATGTTTAATCAATCAATTAATTAAAAGTATGGAACTTGGATCTCGGCATGTAGAGTGCTCGGATCAAGCGAAGGTCTAGACAATATTGCAAACACGAGGTCAAGACGTGCCCTGCGCACTTGGACCTCGGATCCCAGCTGGCATCCAGCTAGCCCTAGCAAGCCCTATGTGCTCAGGCCAATAGTGTTATTTTTAAAAAAAATTGCATTACATGAAGCCATAGACCCATCTTTTGATTAATTTATATATTTTAATTTAGTTAAATTAGTTTTAAATTAATAATATTTAATTTAATTAGTTTTAAATTTTTAGATCAGGCTTAAAGAGGGGTGTGGCTTGGCCTAGTCTGGCTCATTTCTAGTTCTATTTACAATCCCACTCGGCACTTAATTTGGAACCCTCCATGATGGGATTTGCTTGGATGCCATTTTGGTGTGCTCGCACGGCATAGTCATCTGGCATGCTCCAAGTCTGCATGCGCGAGATGCGCATTTTGACCGTCCTTATTTGCAGTGATGTCCCTTCTATGATTATACTTTTAGGAATACTACACTCTTAGTTTAAGGATGGGCTCATTGGCATTGTAAGACATATGTCAATAGAAAAATACTTGATAGAGATATAATAGTTATCCATTTATATAGAAGTGGATTTATGCTAAATTACAAGCATTAGTACCTACATGAGGAGACATAGGAGAGAATTATAAAGGTTTCGAAGGCTCTATTTATCCAAGATCTTGCTGATGTGCAAGAGCTTAATGATGACAAACTTGAGCTAACACATTTGGTGTGTCTGATCTAATTATTGGTGAAAGTCCATGTAATAATCTTTCAGGTAGCAACTACCATAGCCATAATGAACTATAGGATTGCTATGGTTATAGCTTTACTTACCCTTTAAGGGATAGCAACTCTAAAGGACAAGTAAGGCCATAACCATAGCAATCCTATAGTTCATCATGGCTATGGTGGTTGCTATCTAAAAGATTATTATATAAACTTCCATCAATAACTAGATCAAACCCACTAAAAATGTTAATTATCTACTCAAGCTTGTCACCATTAAGCTCTTATACATCAACAAATGTATTGGACAAGTAGAGCCTCCGAAGCTCTTGTAATTGTCTCCAACATCTTCCCATGCAGGTACTAATATTTGTAGTTTGGCATAAATTTATTCCTATATAAATGAGCAACTATTATATCCCTATCAAGCACTACTCTATTGATACATCTCTTATAAAGATAATGAGCCGATCCTTGAATTAAGAGTGTAGCATTTTTAAATGCATAATCACATATGTGAAGGGCATCATTACAAACGGGAACGATTAGGATGCGTGTCCCGCACATGCGGACTTGGAGCATGCTAGACGACTAGGCTGTGTGAGTATATGAATTAAGTATCATTTTTAAGTTATGATTTTATTTTTTAAAAAAATTTCTAAGTAGTCGGAGGCTTCAAGAGGCTATGATGACTGCCTATGCGAGATGTGCCTAAATGAAGATGATGCATTTATGTTCTTGTTATTATAGTTGCAAGGCAAGCTTGGATGGTTTGTTATATTGCAGACAACTGTTTGCAGCCACCTCATGGTTAAAAGTGCAGAGGAACTTGCAATGTCTTATCTTTTAATGGTAGATCCGAGCCTTCTTTACATTTTCATATATTGAGATATCATATACTACTGGATGAGAATCAGATAATATCTAAATCAGGGAACCAACAGTCCAACACATTATCATGTACTGCTGGATGAGAATTATTTTTCTGCTCATATATTGCAGATGCTAACCAATAATCTTTGTTACATGTGAGTTAAATTTTGATCATCTTGACATATTTTGATAGATATTTTATTTGGATCAATTTTTAAATTATCTGTTTGCTTTGGTTTTTATTTTTATCAAGAACTTGTTTTACATAAGCTTTATTAGCCAACCAAATATGTCATTTAAATCTTATATTGCCATCCATAATTGTATAATAAATTTGGTCAATCTATTTATTTTTATTTTTATAGATTATATATCATATCTTCTAAAGATCGGAGCCGTTTCAGCCATGGATAGAGCTCTCGAGTAAAGAATGATTATGTGGCCAACTTGCATGGTTCTACACCTCTCACAATGGATGATAAACTCTAACACTTTAGATATTCTCGTTTGTATTATTTTGTTCTTTGCTAACTAATATAACATTCTTTATATTAGATATTTTGTGCTCAAGTTCAGATGATAGGGGGTCACCAATGATCTCACAGTCACATACAGCTATGATCGGCTCTCAGACGTAAAGTTATCATCGAAGACCCATCCGGCTTGCGGCATCTCCAACTCGATCGGAGGATATAGAACTCATCGATATTCAGAGCTCCTCGTAAGTACTACAACTTTAATTAATATATTTAGAATTTAGTCATTCTAGAATTAATATTTATTTTTAAAAATTAATTTTATAGTATATTTAGAGAGTCTGAAGTATCTTATATGGTTACCGACATCATCCGACGCTTGATGCCAAAGCCGGTGAATGAGTTCTCTAGCTAGTCATTTGGAGCTCGTGATGCAGTCTGAAAGATGTTTCGAATAAGTCAGAAATATTTAATTTTTAAATTCACTATAGGTTTGTAGTTTATTTATTAATACACGATTGCTTCTACTTGTGGAGTACTATCGATTCGAGACTGGCCGTCGAAACTTCAAGAAGATGGCCATGCAGAGATTTTGGGTGTTGGATAATATGATCCTCTCTTAGACCGGCATGGCCATCGGTGATTAGCCAAGCAATAAGGAGCAAACTCCTAGAATCAATGCAGAAGCAAAACTAATAGATTCAAAAGAGAAAAGAGAGAAAGAGAGCATAAGAGTTTTTCGGAAGAAAAGAGTTTTATTCAATGTAATTTTAGCATATTACAATTCTTGACCTATTTTTAGTATGAATACTTTACAAAAGGATCAAGCTCCAAGCTCATAGAAAAACTTTCTCCAAATCCAAACAATCCATGTATACAAAACTACTCCCACGATACTGAGCCAGTTTAATTTTAGACTGAGCTGGCTAACCTGCAACTAGATCGGCTCAGTCAGAGCTTGAGCCGATCTAGTTGTGTACCATGTCAGTAGTCCTTAAAATACTGCTTTCTATTTGAATTTTTCTCTAAGACATAGTCGACCTAGTTCTCAACTTAGCCGACCCAGTCTCAGGGTGAGCCAGCTAAGTTTCTGCAACTTGTTACCTAGGCTGATTTCTCTTTTGGCTAGCTCCTATCTTTTCATGATCCATCTTCTCATGTTCTCAAGACTTGGGAGTGCTACATTTGACCTCACATTCCTCACCTTGGTGCTTCCAAGTTCTTGTGAACTCATCTTTTTCTTGCAGACCCATCTGTGCCACACACATCTGAAAGCTATCTTTGGAGAGTACTTTCATGAGTGCATCGGATTGATTCTCCTTTGTATGGATCTTTATTAGTTCAACTTCATCTTTCTCCACCAGCTCTCTGATTCTATGGTATCTCATGTCTATATGCTTTGTGCGCGTATGATAGACTGGTTTCTGTACTAGCAATAGAGCACTCTGATTGTCACTATATAGTGTAACCTTGCTCTGCTTCACCTCCATCTCAATAATCAGCCTCCTAAGCCAAAGAGCTTTCTTTGCAGCCTCAGTCATTTTATTGTACTCGACCTCTATGGTAGACAAGGTCATAATTGATTGAAGAATTAATCTTCAGGACACTGGTCCACCAAATATGCAGAAGAGGTATCTAGTAGTAGATCTTCTTGTATCAAGATCGTCTGCATAATTCGTAGCTACAAATTCTTCAAGATGATCCAAACCTCCATCTTTAAATTCTCAAGGCTGTCCACCAAATACCAAACCATAATTTCTTATTCCATGCAGATATCTTAATATTTATTTTAATACTTTTTAGTGTTTCTTTCCAAGATTAACCATGTATCTATTAACCATGCTCACTGCATGTGCTATATCTAGTCTACAATACATCATAGTATACATTACACCATCTATAGTATTGACATAAGAAACTCTATCCATGTACTCTCTCTCATCTTCTAATCGAGGGCTTTGATATTTGGAGAGAGATATATGGCTTGGTAATGATATCTCTACAGATTTGGCCTTCTTCATTCCAAATCTCTCTAGAATTTTCTAGATATAACCTTCTTGTAACAAATGGAGCACTCTTTTGCACCTATCTCTGCAAATCTTCATTCCAAGAATTTTTTTTATTGGATCCAGATCCTTCATCTCGAATTTTGCTGATAATGTTCTTTTAGCCCTTTCACAGTTTTCATACTTTTGTTGGTTATGAGCATATCGTCTACATATAATAGCAGATACAGGACATCCTCCTCATCTATATTCTTGACGTAGACATAGTAGTCATGTTCACATCTGATAAATCCTAGGCTCAAAATAAAGCTATCAAATCTATGATACCATTGACGAGGGGACTGTTTTAGGCCATAAAGTGACCTCCTGAGTAAACACACCTTCTCCTGTCTAATCTTCATGAAACCATCAGGTTGCTTCATGTGGATCCTTTCCTCCAAAGTCCCATGAAGGAAGGCCGTCTTCATGTCCATCTGTTCTAACTCCATGTTATACTATGCCACTAGTGATAACAAAATCTAAATAGATGTATGATGCACCAGAAGAAAGAAAATTTTTATGTAATCAATCCCTTTTCTTTGTATCCCTTTGTTACCAGCTTTGCTTTGAATCTGACTCCATCTTGTTCTGAAGGTGCCTCCTTCTTTATGAACATCCACTTTGAGCCAATAGGTCATGCACCTTCTGAAAGATCCACCAGCTATCATATCTAATTTTTCTTCCATAATTTTATCTCCTTCATCATGGCCTGCATCCATGAATCATGATCCTCACTCTCTATGACCTCTGTATAGTTCTCTGGATCTTCATTAACAGTGATGAGTGCATAGGAGATAATCTCATCAATGCCATATCTGATCGGTATTCTGACAATATGTTGGGGCTTGTGCAAAGCCACTCCCACTAGCACATTGCTTCTACTTAATGTCTGTGGCTACTCCTACGTATCTAACTGAATAGCTGGCTCTTTATACTGATTTTCAATCTGAATCAGTACTCTCCTACCCAGCTCCACCTCAACAGTGGATGTAACCTGCATGCCATCAATCCCTGACTGACCATCCCTGTTTACCTTCATTTTTTCAGTTTCTCCTGTACTTCCAAATCTCTCCAAGATACTATTTTCATCAAAAATAACATCCCTATTGATCACTGACTTTTGTGCTTAAGAGTCCTACAGCAGGTACCCCTTGACTTCTTGTGGATATCCTATGAATGTCATCTTTTGAGATTTAGGATCCAACTTACTTCTCTCGATTGCTTCCACATGTGCATAGGCCGGACAACTGAAGATCTTTAGGTGGCCAAGCTTCATCTTCTTTTCACTTCAGACCTTCTCTGGAATGCTTCCATTCAGTTTGTGATGAGGAAACATGTTGACAAGAAAATAAGAAAAAATTAAAGCATCATCCCAAAAAGATTTTAAAAGTGATGTTTGCAGTCTCAAACTTCATGCCTTCTTAGTTAGTGTTTGGTTCATCCTCTTTGCGACATCATTCTGCTGGAAAGTCAT
The DNA here is from genome assembly GCA_006176705.1 of Cocos nucifera. Classification (NCBI taxonomy): domain Eukaryota; kingdom Viridiplantae; phylum Streptophyta; class Magnoliopsida; order Arecales; family Arecaceae; genus Cocos; species Cocos nucifera. Next base: position 2,415,889 of record QRFJ01000246.1, read on the forward strand.
CTTTACTATGTAATGACGTTTGATGCCATTTTTCTCACAATACCTTCTGAACTCCAGGCTAGTATACTCTCCTCCATTATTTGACCTCAAACATTTTATCTGTCTTTCTGACTCCTTTTCTAGCTCAATTTTTTAGGCTTTGAATCGAGCAAACACCTCTAATTTTTTTTTGATCTGATAAATCCATACCTTTCTTGAGAAATCATCAATGAAGGTGATAAAGTATCTTGCCCCATCTCTAGTTGATAGAGGAGCCGGTCCCCATACATCAGAGTGTACTAAATCCAGTACTCCTTCGCTATGCTTGATATTTTTGGCAAACTTCATCCTATGCTATTTGCCAAAGATGCATGGCTCACATAAATCTATGTCCTTCTTCTTCAGAGCTAGGATCATCCCTTTTCTGCTAAGTTCAGTGAGCCCTCGATCACTTATATGATCCATCTAATAGTACCACAGTCGATATAGAAGCTACTCCTCTTATGCCGCTGCTAGCATCTTTGCACTATCATTCACCACTGAGCCTTTCATTCTGTAAAGATTGTTGCTCAGTCTTCTACCTCTTATCACCACCTAAGCTTTCTTGAAAATCTTTAAGCATCCACTCCTATCCTGACTACTAAAAGCATAATCCTGCTCCTTCAAGTAGCCTAAAGAGATCAAATTTTTTTTCAACTCTGGTACATACCTGATATTTAATAATGTATGAATGATCTCATCGTACATCCTCATCCTAATTAAACCAACTCCAGCTACTTTGCATGGGTGATCATCTCCAAAGCTGACACTTCCTTCATCGATCTTCTAGTAGGTAACAAACCACTTCCAATGAGAAGTATAGTGGTGTGAGCATGCTGAATCCAATATCCATGTAATATCATACTTTATGGACCCATTTGATACAATTAACAGATCTTCTCCACTGCTTATATAAGCTGTATCTTCATTCTTCTTGGCTTTCCCTTTTTCTGACTTCAAAAGGAAACAATATCTCCCCAAGTATCTAGGCTGATGATATTTGTAGCATTTTAATATCTTCTTCTGATTTCGAGACTTTGATCTACTCTTGAATTTTTTTCTTGCCTTCTCTTTTGATCTTTCCTGTCTTTCATTCATAGCCAAGATCTCAGACTTAGGATTTTCCTTGCAGATCTTTTCTCTCTACTCATTTGATTTGAGCACACTAATAACTTCTTCATAGTTTGGGATCTCCTTCTCATAAATTAAAGTTGTTACGAGACCATCATAAAAATTCGAAAGAGAACAAAATAACAGTAATGCCCGATCTTCCTCGTCGATCTTTACATCCAAACTCATTACCTCAGAACACATCTGATTGAATCTTTGGATATGTGTAACAAGATCTTCATCTTAGACTGTAAAGTTATTTCTTCAACCATAGCTTGCTGGTCATGTTCTTTTCCGTATGTGTTCTCTAGTCTCATCTAGAGCCCTTTTGCTATAGTCTCTGTGCAACCCTCGGGCAACACCTAATCAGCTAAGCACATTTTGATTATGCTAAAAGCTATTTTTTCCAACTTTTCTCAGTCCTCAATACTAATCTTTTCTAGTCTTTCTCTTACCAAGACCTTATAGATCCTCTGCTGAACCAAAAAGTCCTTTGCTATAAGATAAAATTTTTCTTGCCATCGAACTTCTTGAAATCCATCTTAAATCTACTTAATCCCATGACTACAATCAAGTTAAGAGCAAAATTCTAACAGCCTTCTTCGATCACACACCAGTAAAACTATCATTCAATGAAGATCTATGGGCCCTAGATCTTCATTCCAACCTTCTGTATCATCTTTCCTTCGTGCAACAACTCTCTACCTCAATCTAGAGATAACCATGAAGAAAATTAAAAGATTTTAGGATAAAATCTGATGCAGCAGATCCTAAATGTAGAAATCCTAGGCATCTTTCTTTCCTTCCATACAACACTGCTCTAATACCAGATATTGGGTAATATGACCCTCTCTCGAACCAGCATGGCCGCTAGTGATTAGCCAAGCAACAAGGAACAAACTTTTAGAATCAATGTAGAAGCAAAATCAATGGATTCAAAAGAGAAAAGAGAGAAAGAGAGTATAAGAGTTTTCTGAAAGAAAAGAATTTTATTCAATATAATTTTAGCATATCACAATCCTTGATATATTTTCAGTATAAATACTTTATAAAAGAATCAAGCTCCAAACTCATAGAAAAACTTTCTCAAATTCAAACAATCAACGTACACAAAACTACTCCCGCAATACTAAGCTGGCTTAGTTTTAGACTGAGCTGGCTAACCTACGATTAGATCGACTTAGTATGAAGCTTATAGAAAAACTCCTCCAAGTCCAAACAACTCACGTACACAAAACTACTCCCACGATACTGAGCTGGCTAACTTGCGACTGGATCAGCTCAATCTTAGACTGAGCCAACCTAGTTATGTACCATACCAGTAGTTTGAAAAATACTACTTTCTGTCTACATTTTTCTCTGAGACATAGCCGATCCAGTCTCAGGATAAGCTGACTAAGTTTTTGCAACTTGTTATCTAGGCTGATTTTTCTTCTAATTTGCTTCCATCTTTTCATGACCTATCTTCTCATATTTTCAAGACTTGAAAGCACCATATCTGAGCTCACACCGAGATGATCTATATAGCCTTCGATAGTCCATATCGAGTATTCTAATTTTTAGTCACCATCAGACTGGAGGTCTTATATGAATCATTGGATGCGAGCAGATGTATTAGAGGCCCTCTACGATCAGTGGAGCAATGAGAAATACTCCAATAAGTGATAGAGGGCCTGACAGAACTGAATCATCCAGCAGAATTCGATCAGGCACATGATCGACTCTATTGGCACACATATTATGGCTGATAAACTGATAAGAAATCTATACCAAAACTCTTTGATAAAATTGCATGTAAAAACTCTTACATGTATGCTTTAATTAATTTAATTTTATTATTTACTTATTTTAGACACGACAGCTAGGTCATGTTGAAAATTATATCCTAAAGCCAATCATCTAGATTGTAGATAGTTGAGCTAAATATAATTATACTTAAATTATTAATAAATAAAATTATTATTTTGGCATTTTTATTACTTGGTGCATCTTTCTGTAATGAACCCTTTTGTGATGAAGTTCTTAGGACTATTTAGACTCGACAAAGGAGGATTTATCGTTTAGTCCTCAAACATGTTTGTGATCAAATGATTCGTTATTATCTAGGATGATAATGTATCTAGTGCAGGTCATTGTGTGCCATAAGTGTTGGTTGTTCTTTTAACCAAGAAGTATGGAGATACTGTTATGATATGCAGATGAAGTGTAGGGGTATATTTCACTGAACGTGATCCAACTATGGAGCTCTCTACTGTCAAGAGTTACTCACGAAGGATATGGATTTAAGTATCTCTTAGACTTGAGATCATCATGGTGACCTATAAGCAACTCACTGTACTTAGGTATCGGACTACCTAAATTTTTAATTTAGTGATGGAAGGCTACTGGGTATAATCAAATACTTGACTTATCGGTGTGTGAGTCAAGATGGAATTGACCCCTCCAAGTATTGAAGCAAGTGCATCACTGTATTTTAAGTTGGCAAACCCTCGGTCGGGGTGGTTCATGTGATGGATACTGAGTTTTAAAATACATTATGGATAAATTTTAGGATTGACAGTAAATCCTAGATCGTTCTTTGAGCATCGAGGTCAAGGAGATGAATTATATGGTAACCATATACCACAGATTCATCATTATTGCATTGCAATTTTTCAACCTATCTAGATGTTAGATACTATTGCTAGATGGTCACATCGATTGATATAGAAAATTGATTCCTATGCTACCGACTAAGAATTTGAACTTTTAGGATCACACACAATAGAAGTTTCTACCTGATCTGATGGCTGATATTGAGTCTCGATGACTTAGGACTCTATAGTCAAGAGTTTCACTGGACTGAAACTCTATGACCAAGAGTTTCACTCGACTAGGACTCTAAGTTCTTCATGTTCAGAACTCTCAAAACGAGAGTCCTGATGACCTGGGACTCTATGGTTGAGAGTTCCACTGAACTGAAACTCTCTGACGAAGAGTTTCAGTGGACTGAGACTCTGAGTCTTACTTATCTAAAACTCTCTGATCAAGAGTTTTATTGGTTTGAAACTCTATGATCTCGAAATCAATTCATTTAGGACACTGGATTCAAGAGACCCACTGGATTGGGACTCTTCAGGAGTTTTATGTTGATAGAACTTTGATGCCCGATAACCCATCCGATTGGAACTCTAATATTTTTAGAGGATTAATTAGTAATTTGATTGCTAATTAGCTCAATTTGATTGAGCGATGAGGATTTGATCAAGTCCAATTAAATTTGATTTGATTGGGTTTGATCCGATCAGGTTATGAGATGATTTAATCGCTAAAGGAGATTTAATCCTGATTTGATTAGGATCTGAACCTAATTAATTTTTAATTTAATTAAAATTTTATTGGTTTAAATTAAGCCTAATTTGGTTGGGTTAAATCTGATCTAATTGGTTTAAATTAATTGATTTGGTTGAAACCAATTAGGACCAAGTCAAATAAGATTTGAATTTAAATTCTCCCTAGCACCCACCATATTTGATTTTTTCACCTTGACCCATGCCCTTCTCTGATTTTTGCATGATATTTCTCATGCAGAACTGAATGTGTGCCCTTCCTCTCTTCTACCTTTGACCTGGTCCAAGGGTTGGACTAGTTTAAACTAAGTTGAATTTTGAATTCAACTTGGTTGGTTTGAAATTTGAAAAACCTAATCTCTTCCTTATCTATTCCCCACACCTACCTAAACTTTTTGTAGCACACTTTTTTGGTGATTTCAAATAGAGGGCGAGTAAAAGGAGAGTCCTTCTGCTCATCACCCTCTTGGATGAGGTGTTGGAAAAGGATAAGACCCAATTTGAATTCAAATACTAGAAGTTGGTTGAAACTAGTTCAACCAATCTTAACCTATCCACTCCATATAGAATTTTTACTTATTTTTCATGTAATAAATTATGAGAATTTTTGTGCATGAATCCTGAGGGGTTATTTTCCTATGGTAAAAATTTGAAAGTGATTGGGCATTAGTTTTGGATGAAAAAAAATCTTAGAGTGAAGATGAGCAGAATCCTATAGCACTTTATTTTTTCTTCATGCCTCTATTCTTTTCTGATTTTCATATCTAAGGATACCTAATTTTTAGATATGATCTAAATAAGGTTTATAGATTTGAAAGTCATCTTTTCGTAAAAACTTGTTTCATAGAAAAACTTCATATAAAAAGGGCATGAGAGGATTTTCAGTGTGTCAAGATTTTTGGGCCAAGTGAAACCCAAGACTTAGGAATCTGGATTTGGATAGAGAGATCGAGTGCTGTGAGCATCGGATCACCACCAAATTTAAAGCACTACTTCATCATCCTTCGAAGCATATGTTTTGATTTTCTAAAATATCTAGGAGATTAGAAAAAAGGTGATTGATTGGATCAATCGCAATCAGCCATTGAAGATCTCGACGAGGAGCTAGCACTCCAGTGGGGCTGATCGGGATCAGGAGCTCCGTGTGGATCAACCATAGAGGTTGGACACGTATGCAACTATGGTGTGATATCAGAGTATTATTTGATGGATTCAGATTATGGTGATCAGCTATCCGTGCATAAGTATCGAGTTCTGAACTCGTATCGATCAACAGATTCGATTTGCTGATCGATCATATTTAAATTTTAAATTATATATTAGCATGTCTAGATCCTGAGTAGGGTTTAAATTGATTAGATCAATGTATGTAGTAGATTAGTAGGATTTAAATTGATTAGATCAATGCATGCAGTAGATTAATATTTGATTAATTTTAGTTTTTGCTGTTTTAATTTTAAAAATATTTTGAAAATGTATACTAAAAATCCCGCTCAATTTTCTTCAGATCATCCATCAGGCCAGCTTCGATTGTGGGAGGCCACACATTAGTTTAGAAGGACTGGTGATTACTTAGACTCTAGGTTGCAAAAGATTGCATAAGAATCTCAAATTATATTTATTAAGTTATTATAGGATTTGAAATGTATATTAGAACTAATGTATTTTTGAACTATATAGATGGATTACGTGGAGTACGTTGTTATGTAGTATGGCGATGACCCATTCACTCAGTCCCTCGTCGGCCTTGAGGGATGGCTCAGAGTCACTGAAAGGGTAAGTTGGAGCCAGATCATAGGATTTGGCCACAGCTTCAATCCTCCAGCGGTTCGATACTTTTTGGTATCTTCATAGGCCTCGACGTTCCAGATTTGGTGCGATGCGTACGTGGAGAAGGTCATACAGAGACTTCTGAGCTAGCGATCTCAGAGCTTCTAGGATGTCATCCATAATACAATTATGGAGACTTTTCAGGATCCACAGTTGTGCAATCAGCTGAACTTATTATTTCAGCCATCACATCAGGTAATTCTACTAGTAAATTTTTTTACTTATTTTAAATTTTTATATTTAGAAACTTTACATATTTAGGCTTGAGTCAGAAAAGAAAATATAGTGGCTAAAAATTCAATCTAACCATCCAATTGATGAATCAGGAGTATCTATAGATCCATATCATCGAATGAAATATGTAGGAATAATCTATTTAAAAATCAGAGGAGTGTATCGAAATATATGCCTCCATATCGAAAGATATATCTTCATATTGAAATTTGTTAATAATATTTATTTTTTTTCATTTCAGGATGCTGGGATATCCGGCTCTCATCCATCAGCTGCTAAAAATGAGCAGAAAGACAACGAGGAGGATTTGACCTAATTTTCTTTTATTTTGATGTATTATATATTTTTGATACTACTTATAAAATTATAAAATTTATATTTTTAATATACTATAATTAATTTTTTATGTATAATTCTCATATTATCTTTGAATTTTAATTATAATAGATGTTAGGAACTATAATTGATTATGATTAATTAAAATAAATTTTAAAAATATTATTATAAATTTTTTTAAAAAATAGATTTAACTATTATCCATGGCTTTAGCGATGGCTGAAGCCATCGTTAATAACAAAATATTATTAATATTTTTTTAAAAAAGTTAACTATTATCAATGCAATTATTAGCGATGACATTAGCAATAAAAAGTCATCGCTAATTATTTTAAAATTTTTTAATATTTTATTTAAAAATTAGGATATAAATAGTGATAGAATATAGTCGTTGTTAATGTAGTCATCAATAACTAGTATTAGCGACGGCTAAGAAATCCATCGCTAATAGTCAAAATTAGCGACTAGATTTTTTTGACCATTAATTAGCGATGGGATACCATCGCTAATAGTATTAGTAATGACAAAATATCTATTAGCGATGACAATTAGCCATCGCTAATAATCAAATTTCTTATAGTGAAAGGAATGGCTTATAGGCGAGCTTAGAGGAGAAGGATGAAGAGAAGAAGTGGATGAGGAGGGGGAAGAGATGTCGCCGATGAGGAAAGGGTAGAGGTGGAGGGCTGCTATGAAGGAAGAAAAGTGAGTGAGGAGGAAAAAAGTGAGGGGATCAACCAGAGAGAACAAAGGAGGAAAAAAGTGAAAATAAGGATATTTTTATAATTTTATAAAATAATGATATCATATGATGGTCACGTGATATTATTTCATTAATAGAAATAAATGGTATAATCATTTTGTAACATCTTAAAAATCTGAAGGGTTAGTTTGATACTTTTAAAGTTGAGAGGGTATAAGTAATATTAGATTAATATTGAGGAGATATTTCTTAATTTATATTTATATATATATATAAAAGTGATGTAGTCCAATCAAAAGAATCTAAGCAAGTGGATCTATTGTAGAAAGGTTTAGATCTATGGTAGAAAGGTTTAAGTCCACTACTAGCCTGAATGTGGAATACTAGGGCTAAAATTGGATCTGATATAAATCATATACCAACATATCCATATCCATATTTGTTATATAATGAATACAAATAGGATAGGGATATTATTCGAATGCAAAAATTCATATCCATATTTATTTTAAACAGATATGGACAGTAAAAGTATGGATATACTTATGAATATAATTTAGATAATCAAACCTTATGATTATAAAATAAAAGTTATTATTAAATAGATGATAAATCAAGTTAATAATATATTTATATGGTTGTATATTTTTTTAAAAATTAATAAATACTATATAAAATTATATAGGATTACATGTAGATTTAGATACGGATTGGATAGCTATCTATATATATTTATATCCATTTTTGTTTGAGGAACATAAATACACATACAGATATTAGTAAGATCCTTAAATTTTTATTCATATTTGGATTGATTTGAATACAAAAATAAATTCAGATGGATAATATCTATACCACTTTTATCCTTATGAAATACATCGGATTTTAGGATTTATATTTGTTGAATGAAGCATATAATTGAGGCAGTTCACCAATGCGGAGATCATTGCAGACCTTGAACAATTTCCCGAGCCTTGTGTGTATTTCTCTTCATAGATAATTGAAATAAATTATCCTATTACTCTCACACGTCAAAACATGATTTTTTTCCCCCCCAATTAAGAGACTTATAAAGGTCAGTTTATGTAACATTCACTAAATCTACGTTACATCAGAAAAAAAAAGAGCATTCAGTAAAATCTATAGTCTTCATAGGCTAATATCAGTAAGACCATGTTTAAGACTTAATTGTATCATCACAATCGATGTCTAAACATTGACTAAGATAATATAAAGTAGTTGTGACATCTACCAAGCGTTATTTTGGACGGTATGCTTGCGCAAGGGGTTGGGTGTTTGGTTCTGGTTGGAGTCGGCCATCGAGCGGTGGGGCGGTGCAAATGAACCCTAATGATGTCAAAAATCCAAATATGAAGTTGGATGGTAATCCCACTGCAGGTCTTGTGTAGATGGTGATGACAAAATAAGATACGTCCGCTATGATTATTTTTGTCAGAAATTCATGCATGGGAACAACATAAATCCTCAAAAAAAATTTAAAAAAAAGAAAAAAAAACACTCCTAGCTATATCCTTCAGCCATCTTTTTGCACATAGTTATGTTGAAGCTTTGTCGACCCTCAGCTTTTTTGCCCCTAATAAGGACTGAATAACTAAATGATGACTTCACAATGCAAGCTAGAAAAGCCAGTTGTAGGTACCCTCACTTGAGGAGCAGGAATATACCCTTTTGTGGTGCTTGTGGTGAAAGCACTCAGGAATTATTCAAATTGCTTTCTAGTGCTCTCACTTTGTTGAAACTGAAGAAAGAGAACAATAACCTCAAGGTACTTTCCCAACATGCCACTAAAAAGTTGCCGTGTCCAAAAGTTCCCAGCTCGCACCCGTTTGAATGAATGCTTTTAGCCCCATAAAGATAAAAAGGGATGCCTTTCTTGTGAGTTGGGAAAACTACTTGATTTGCTAACGCACCTTCTGGGGTTGCACACCTTAAAGCAAGTATTCACTCAATGCTCTAATCTTCCATCCATAGGAAGCTACCACATTCTACTCGTAGTAACGAAATTGCTCTCCCCAACCGGCATGCCATGTGGTACAAGGTGAGCAGTGCTTGGTACCACAATCCCACCTTGGAAAGAAATTAAGGTCACACAAGAAAGTTGCATTTAGCTTATGCCATTATGTCCTTGGATCTAGAAAGAGATGGAATGGAAGAGTTGCGGACCACAACTCTGTTTACTTTTTCTGTGAGAATTATGTGTATCATAGCACATCTCTGCCATGAATTACACCAGTTCTCTTGTGCCAAAATGATGCCAGCTGAGAGATGAAAGTTTTGGATGCCGAGTTGGGCATGCACTTTATGGTTATATTTTAGCAATCTCTATCATGAAGAAACCAACTCTCTCATGACATGTGGTACGCGAGCCGTGAAGAAATAGAGTTTGTAGTACCATTATTGGCCTTGTAGAATTCATCTTCAGCTTGCGAGTTGTGATTAGAGAGAGTGCACTGACCACACTAAGCCATGCGATTGGGATAGCCAAATTACAAAAGTGAAGCATGATTCTATATTAGCAGTGGTTCCAAAAACCCATTTTTAAAATATTATCCTATTTTTACCAACTTGGAGCTATATTGTAAGCGTCTATTTTAGTCTCACATTGATTATTCGCTGGAAAGATATTGAGTATTTATATATGATGAGGGAACCTAAATAATATCTCATGGCTAATTTCTTTTTTATGACATCCTAGGTTCTTACAAATAGAATCAGAGCAATAGGTTTGCTCATGGTTAGAATTTAAGCTTGGATTTATAATTCATAGATTTAGGCATAGAGGTTTGCATACCTACTTCAATCGACTTTTTAAAATTGAAATCGAAATTAAGCTAACCATACAGAAAAACCAATTCAAATCGAACCAAAAAAGTATTGGCGTGGTTTAGTTTATTGGATTGCGGGCTATTGGGCTAATATTAAATAAGCATCTTATGGTATGAGTTGTGATCCATTTTTTTCTAAATAGGTAGTTTATGGGATAGGCTAATTAAATGAGTTAAACATAAACGCAATGAACCAATGGGGCAAGGCAAACTATAAGTGAATCTATATATATATATATATATATATATATATATATATACATGCACCTATTTGTTGGTTTGGTTTAATTAAGATTTTTCAATATTAAAATCAAAATCGAACCAATTTTTTGGATTTCCAAAATTTTAAACTAAAACTGAACTAAATTTAAGAAAAAATGGATTCAAATCGAACCAAAATGAGCTGTTCAAGTCAGTTTTGCAGTTTGATTGGTTTGTTTGCGCATCTTTAATTAGTCATAGAATGAGTATAGAAGAATTGGTTAAGAATTTGAACTCCTAGCTTAGTGAGAATGCTAGAGCTTAAATAAAGTGGGAGTATATGAGGATCTATGTGGGTTCATCGGAAATATCTTGGATACTTATACGAGGCTAAGAAACTCAAATAATATCTTTCAATTAGCTTTTTTGGATGAGATCCTAGGTTATAAATGATATCAGAGCGGATCTAGTATATATCCTATGTGGATTGGAGGATACTGCAGTATGGATTCATTGGAGCTAACCGTAGGTCGATAGTGGTGCTTATAAATGGATACATAAATTTGAATTTTAGTCCAGTAAGAATGCTAGGGTTTAAACGGAGAGAGTACGTGAGAATCCATATGGATGTTTATTTAGTCCTACCTCGGTTAATCGTAGGAAAGATCTTGGATATTTAATAGAATCAAGTAACTTAAATAATATCTTTTGGCTAATTTTTTTTGGATGAGATCCTGCATTGTTGCATATATATATATATATGTCAACATTCGCTATGGACATGGGATATGTTCGTCTAATGCTATTAGAGAACATCCTCTCTAATTGTGACATTAACCTGATGAGAAAACCCTTGGGAATAATGAGAATCTCAACGTGAGGTTGTAATTGAAGACTAAAGATGAATATTAACATATTCAGTAGTCCTGCCATCTATTCAAGAAACATCATATCAATATATTCTTGGAGATAAATAAATTGTGATAAATCATACAGTGACTTACTATAAAGTCACTTTTGTAAAGACATTTTGAAGACAATGTATTAAAATTTATGATGTGAAACAAAGAACGACTTCGCAAGTTGAAAGTAACATGGGCAAGATCTTAACAAAATGCGGAATATAGGAATATTTACACTCGGGCCATTGAGTAATTAAGAAAAGCGAAAGAATGGCATCACAAAAAGAATAAATAATCTAGCATCAATTACAATGAAAATAATCGAGATACATACATATGGCATCATCCTCATCATCCAAGTATTGTTTCCAACTACATGGGTAGCTCGCCGAGCACGACTCTAAATTAAGATCGAGAATGAAAAGATTGAGATTTCTGGCTTCTGATAATATGATTTTGGATCACCGTTATGCATGAAGCTAAGGAAACACCGACTAAGTGAGGAGCTATGCGTACAAGTTGGTAGCAACCAACCTTGGCTACAATATTGAAGTTAAACTTTGCTCAAAGACACGCACACATCCAATTCTTATGATTTCTTCCTTATGCTGTGGTGTGTTAAGACCACTCACATGGAAGGCAACAGGGAGAGACTGCCACAATCCCAGTACTGCAAACTCTATTTAGTACCATGCAACTGTAGAAAGGCTAAAAAAGACGGCATAGAGGAGCACTTTCACGGGTTTCAAACGGTCTGAGCTTGAACGACCGGTCAAAAAGCAAGCTATAAGAAAAGAAGGATGAGAAAGAGTGAAGAAATATGAAACGTATCTGTATACTTTAATGAACATGCGCATTGATCTCCTAATTAGTACACTCTTCACCTTTTCCTTCTTATCAGAAATGGATATCAAACTACAAATATATATACCTAGTTGTTTCCCCAATTTCATATCCAATGATCACAAGTTCGTTTATAATTTCCTGCACTTTCTCACAAACATACACCAAGTAAACTCCATGATAAATGTGATTTTTTTTTTTTTTAATTGATCGGAAAGGTAGGTGATACCACTACATGTTATTGATATATGAAGTGGGGTACCTCAAGGGATGGGGGTTTCCTACCTTGTCTCCCACAAACCCATCTCACCTAATTTAAGGCATTGCATATCTTGGTCCTAATACAAATAGGGTCCTCAAGGTAATAGAATTTTTTAGAAGATTTTTTAATATTTTTATTCTTGATTTTCATATGAAAATTCTTGAACCAACATTATATATATGGAATGTTCATTGAGTAATTAACAAGTACTTGTTGCTGACAGAAATATAAAACATTATAAATATATATTAAGTATGATAGAATTAGAAGAAAATAGAGGAATATACACATCGTGGTTGTATTATCATAAGTATGAAAGTGAGGTACATGCATGCATACAAATACACGTACTTTTTTCTTAACGATTTTTCTCTTCAGTCTCTTAGCAGTATGCAATCTATTTCTAAGCTCTAAGCATAGAAAAACTTTGGCTGGCAACTTCCTAGGAATGACATAGGGACAGAGAAGAGCATCTTGACGGACAAATCTATAAAATTGTAGTAAGTATCAAGCATTTGATTCGAAAAAAAAAAAAAAAAATAGATATAGAAATCTATATGAAAAGATATTTTTAATAAAAATGAAGAATCATGGCTGATTACTTTTAAAAAAATGGACCATTTTTATGGTATGGAAACGCTATCGACAACAATTCTAACTAAAATATCCAGAAGAAAATACATGTATTTGCAAATATATTACCATTAAAACTAAGGACGCTTCATCCCTGGAAAATGAGCGCGAATGGCTAACACATTAATAAACAAACATTTCTGATAAATATAGTGGTAAAGTATTACCGTCAAGGTTTGAGTTTTGGACCTTTCCAAAGAGCAAACCTTTAGACAAGGTGCAAACCAACTGACCTAATAACTTCTCAAAATCAAAATCAACATAGGATTATTTTTTCCAAAATCTAGAGATACATTTGGTCGGCTTTCAAGCCTCACTTTATATTGTATTGGCTGGATTATCTGGTGAAGACCGTCCAAGATTTTGCATATGCTTTATTTAAAGCTAACCTATTAAAAACTTGTGTGTTCTGGAAGATCTCAGACAAGACCTATGTCCTTTCATCATTGATGCGATTATTTAGCTCCTAATTAACCCTGATTTTTCAATGTAGTCTATTGATAGCTGTGAATTTTTTCAGCACTTTTCATTAGTTCATATGTTAAACCCTCTTGCATTAACCATAAGTAAGAAAGCATGAGGGGATAACATCAACAAAAGCCAAGTGCGTGGTTTAGGGAAAGGGAATTGGTTTAGGAAGGATGGAGTTCAGAGATTTAGATGGCTTTTGGATGTCTGAAAAGAACCCAAACTAATGCAATGCAGAGGAGCAGACATGGGCTTGCTTTTTGGGTACTTAGGGGAGAGAGAAGGAATATAACACTGCCTCTCTACGAGGATTGGTGTGAGTGATTTCATTTTCTTTTGAGACAACGAGATCACACTCACATGTCCATTCCAATGAAAAAGAAAAGTGGGACACCAGAACACTTGACATATGTATGTGTATAAAGCTAAAGGAAAATGCCCTGCTGCTTTTGCCACCCTTCCACCTCCTTTTTTCACCTCTTTTCTGCTTTCCCTTTTGTTTTCTTTTGAAATTTCTGATGGCCTTGTCTGGCCGTTCAAAGAATGATATGGTAAAGGAGGGAAGGCCTCTGAACTCATTTGAACTGTGGGTCCCATTTTTGCCACCTTTCTGAAAGCATGCCTTTAAAAAAAGCTCACCACAATTATATTTCTAATAACTAAGCTTAGTATAATAGTATCATATTTGCATGATCTTCTTGTAAGGCGAGAAGATCTCTTTCAACAGCCTTTCTACATCTCGGCTGCTTGCAATAGGATTGAGCAGCCCATAATGCCTCCCACACCTGCGTGTGCTGAAGAGGGCTCGGCAAGCATTGTGATATCCTATCCAATGGCATCCTAGCTCATAATGTTTCATGTATCATGCGATGAAATTTAAAGAACCCAGACGTGTTCTTGTCATGATAATTTCTTTAGAAATAATCTGGACCAGTAAACTTCTTGCCACCCTTTAGAAAATGTGCCCACAAGTCACAATCACTTGTTAACATTTCTAAAACTTAGAACGAGCAGATTAATGTTTTTAAATCAAAGGACTATGTATTTTAAAAATAAACAAAAACAGACAAAAAAAATGACTTAATCTTTAATTAATACGTATTGGGCACTATCTTACTGAACCGATCTCCTCTTAGAAGGAACGATACTGGAAAAGGTCCCTTCTACGATATTATCATTACTCCTAACTATCCAATGAGTGGGTTCTTCATTTGTTACTGACTATTTTGGCATTCTCTTCTTTAATGCTCAAAAGCGCACAATAATCCATACGATGGATGCTTTTGTTGTGGAGTGGTAAAGTAGCAGAGCAAACATTCTCTCCATTGCCTGCCACTGATTTCGCGCCAATGGGTTCAAATTATCGCGATATATCAACACCAAACAACAAGGGAATGAAAAATGACCTGCAACCAAAAAAAAAAAAAGGACTGAAATTAAAGATTAACAAAGAAAGAAAAAGGTCGCAGAAAGAGAAAGTGAGCAACTCCTGCAGTGGAAATAGAAAGCAACAGCAACATCCACAGCAGGAGAAAAAGGAAAGAGACATACACAGAGAGAGAAAGAAAAACAATAGATATAAGAAGAAGGAAGCAAGTCTCGCTGCATCAACGTTCACTTCTCACTTCTCCCACCCCATCCCTTCCAACTCTTTCCCATTTCCATCTCCTCAAAGGGTAGTAATCACTATTCTTGCCCTCAAACCAAGTAGAAGAGAGTGTTGTTTCTAAGGTTGGAGGAAAAACAAACTGAAAACGAGCAAAGAAGTAGAGGAAAGCTCTGCAAGTAGTGCCATAGGAGCTCAACAGAGCTACAACTTTGGGGTGGTGGGGGTTGGTGTTGGTGGCTAAGTAATGCGCACAGGAGCTTGCACGGTACAGCAGGCCCTCACAGCAGAGGCTGCCTCGGTCCTCAAGCTCTCCCTTACTTTGGCCAAGAGAAGAGGCCATGCCCAGGTGACCCCTCTCCATGTTGCTGCCACCCTTCTGAGTTCCTCTTCCTCCTCTTCTAACCTTCTAAGAAGAGCCTGCCTCAAGTCCCATCCTCACCACCCTGCCTCCCACCAACTTCGGTGCAGGGCTCTCGAGCTCTGCTTCAATGTTGCCCTCAACAGGCTCCCCACAACCCCTCCCCCTTCCTCCTCTGGCTCCTTGATCCACTCCCAGCCTTCTCTGTCTAATGCCCTCATTGCTGCCCTCAAGAGGGCGCAGGCTCACCAGAGGAGGGGCTGCATTGAGCTCCAGCAGCAGCAGCCCCAGCAGCAGCAGCAGCCTCTTTTGGCCATCAAGGTAGAGTTAGAGCAGCTCATCATCTCTATTTTAGATGATCCAAGTGTTAGCAGGGTGATGAGAGAGGCTGGTTTCTCCAGCACTAGTGTCAAGAACAACTTAGAAGAAGAAACCTCTGTTTTAGTCCAATCCTCTCCTCCCTTTTACTTCGAGTCCCATAAGGACATCTTAAGCCAGGGAAGTTTCTGGCAGTCCCAGTTCTTAAAGCCACCTTCTGAGCTAAACCCGGTAGTCCCATCCTCCCAAAAAGAGGAACTGAGGATTGTCTTGGAGGTGATGGTCAGGAAACAAGGGAGGAGGAACAACACTGTGGTGGTGGGGGATTCTGCTTCCATGACAGAGGGGCTTGTGTCTGAGCTCATGGGCAGGGTGGAGAGAGGAGAGGTCCCTGATGAGCTCAAGTCTGCTCACTTCATCAAACTCCATCTATCTTATGTCCACCTTAGGCTCATGAGCAGGGGAGATGTGGACATGAAGATGGCTGACCTTAGGAGAAAGATCTGCTCCTTAGCATCAGATAGAGTTGGTGAGGGTGTGATCATCTATGCAGGGGACTTGAGATGGGCTGTGGATGAGGAAACCAAAGATGGGCAGGGATTCAGGCCAGTGGATCACATGATAGGAGAGATGGGAAGGTTGCTATCTGAGCTTAGGAGCAGCAACGGCCATGGTGGTGGGGGTGTGACCAACAACAACAAGGTGTGGTTATTGGCCACCGCCAGCTACCAGACTTACATGAGGTGCCAGATGCGGCAGCCATCACTTGAGACCCAGTGGGCCCTTCAGGCTGTGGTCGTTCCCTCGGGTGGGCTCGCACTGAGCCTCCAAGCTCCAAGGTTAGTCCACCAACCCAGAGTTTCATGTCTCTTCCATCATGGATGCTGTCTCCCAAGTGTCAAATTTGTTCTTCCTATGAAAGGGAGACGCAGTGTATGATGTTGTTTGGTTCTTTTTACTTGTTCTTGAGTTACCTAGTGTTCATGGCTATAATACCAGCCATTACTACAAAGTTTTGCTCTTGGAAGCCAAAAGACATATTTCTAAGTTCTAAATAATAGATTGCAAGTTATAATTTTCCCTTCCATACATTTTTCAAATCTGATGATATTCTCAATCCTAGCCTTGTTGCGAGAGTGAAGATGAGACATGTTAGAGCTGTGTTTGGTTAACATGATGCGTGCCTTCTAACTTTTTCCCCACTCGGGTCACCCTAGTCCTTTGATTGTCGACCCCCAGAAACAATTTTTTTCACCAATACTGTGGATTTTTTTTTTTTATTTTTTTTTTTCAAATTTCCTGGGAGAAAGTTAGGCTCGAAAGAGCCTAACAAATTACATTAAGGTAATGAAATAAAGAAAAGCACTGCTGTACAATAACTATTAAGTAATAACATTAAAGAAGAAATAGTAGATCTGAGAATAGAAAGATACTACATGAGGCTCCACTAATTTGCTTACTTGAGTCCCCTTTTTCTTCCTCTCATGCTCTACAGTGGCCTAGATTCAAGGATGACAAAACTCGGTCAATATCCTTTCCAAATGCTGGAGTTGAAGGCTTTTAACCACAAGGAGGAAGAAGAAAAGCTCATATGCTGTGCTGAATGCGCTTCCAATTTTGAGAAGGAAGCGTCAGTTCTCAAGTCAGAAAATGCCTCAAGCCACTTGCCAATTTGGCTGCAACCACATAGACCAGACAACCATCACAAGGTAAGTAAAACATCAAATTATTCACCTCTACTACAATGTTGTCACTCTAGAATTTATGAGTTCGTAACATCTCTGCATCATATTGATTTCAGGATGCATTGACCGAACTGAGAAGGAAATGGAACAGGCTATGCCAAAGCCTTCATCATGGCAAACATAGCCAGACTCATCTGCATCCACCCTTGTTAACTCCAGGCCCTGCTGGAAAGAGCTGCACTCATGCTTCATCACATCCATGGTGGTCTAGCGGCTTACCTCACAGCCAAAAACTTCTCATGGAGCCGCATTCAATGTCCTTCCCTGAGACTGCACCAAAACTTAATGGTGGAAGCACCAGCTTTACATCTCAAATTAAAAATGGAACTGGGCAATGGCAGGAGAGAGATGCCCCAATGCATTGGTCCTCTGAAGTGAGTTTGCCTTTTGTCCAAAAGCCGGCGAACCAGGAGGTAAAGACTACACTGGCTTTGGGTAATCCTCTGTTCTCGGATTCAGCAACATCCAAAGACCAAAGAAGAGGAGCGGTGGTAGACCCACAAGAGCTAAGCCGGCAATTGGAAGAGAACATCCCTTGGCAAGCTGGAGCCATTCCTTCAATAGTCGAAGCACTGCATGACTGCAGATTAAGTGAGAAGAGGGGGACCTGGCTACTGATACGAGGCACCGATCACATTGCGAAGAGAAGACTAGCAAGGGTAATTGCTGAGATATTTTGTGGATCCGTAGACAGGCTCATCCACATTAACACGAGTAAATTGGCTTGCGGAGCTAGTTCGTGTACCGAGATCCTCGCAGAAGCCTGCAAAAAGGACCAAAGATGTGTTGTCCTTGTCGAGGACATTGATCGAGCACACCCCAACTTCATCAATTGGATCGCCGAAGGCCTCAAAAATGCATTTTTTGAGGATGCAATCGGTAGAGAAGTTGGAGTGGTTCATGGGGTCTTCATTCTGACTACATCCTTCTCTACCAAGTTTGACAATGCCATCATGAAGATGAAGTTGTGGGTTGAAGAGACTGAGAGTGAGACTCTCCATGATCTCAAAAGAAGGCCCGTGAGGGAATTACCACACAAATCGAAGAAATCGAGGTCAGAGGAGAACGGTCTTGACCTGAACCTCTGTGCTGCGGAGGAAGCAGAGGAGGAGGAGGAGGACCGCAGGGATGACGAAGAGGATGCTGTCCCCAGTGATTTGACCCACGAGACCGACAGTGGCGATCCCAATCTCCCATACGAGCTTCTTGAATCAAGCACGGCTTGCTTCACCATGGATGCCAGCCCTGACCGGTCCTGCCGGATGTCGGAGAACCTCCTGTCGAAGCTCCACCGGGCGTTCGAGGAGGTGATGGGCGGTGGAGAAGGGATGGGGCAGCTGTGCGTGGATCAGATGGCGGTGGAGGAGCTGATGATGGCCTCTGGTTCATTCCTGGAGAGCTCGTTCGACAAGTGGGTGAGAGAGGTCTTTCAAACGAGCTTGGTAACGGTCAAAAAGGGCGGGAAGGTGAGGCTTGGTGTGGAGGGTAGAGAGGGAGATGTGAGGGAGTTTGGGTTCCAGGGTTCTGTCCTCCCCAACAGGATTCATGTTGGCTGAATCCCCCATCTGTCCCACCCCACTTCCATGTAAAAATAGCGAAATGACCAAAATGACATCTTGTAACCTTTTTTTTTTTTTTCCCCACTTTAAATGGCTAGTCCTTATTATTATTATTATTATTCCGTTTTTTTATGTCAGTGAGAAAGTAGCCATGAGAGGGGACAAATTCTTAGCCTTCTTTTGATCCCTTTTGTTTGGATGTGCTTTGCATGCACGCTGGAAAAGTCATTGAGCGCAGCCAAAGACAATAGTCCTGGGGCAAAGGCTAGAATGACCCAAATGAACATTAAAGTTCGGAACTTAACCTTTGTAACAGACGGATTTGGATCTTATGTTTCCTAGAGAGAGCTTCATACTTTGTTGATCCTTCGTGGGGGGGGGGTTGCATTTGATTACTGATTGACCGGTTTAGTGCCATGAGATGGGTGTGACAATCAAGGCTTCAAGAGGATGAGAAATTAGAGGTGCTTCTTTTTGGGTTAAAATAGAATTGCTTTTTTTTTTTTTTTAATAATAATACGGGTATCTAATTTTATATGATGGATGGCTTGGATTGGTTCAAGTGTTTTGTGATTTTGAAGTCCTTTCCTAGTTCAACTCCTGCTTCCTTTGCTCTTGACTACTACTTTCCTATGTTCTTTCAAGCCAAGTGGCAGCCTTTTTGTTGAAAGAAAGGGCTTCTTTTCCTCTTAAGAGGAAGAATTGGAAGATCCCATCAATACACTTCAGTAGTTGAAGAGATGGAAACAGCTCTAAAACTCCTTCAAGCTTAAGATGGTGGTAAGAAGCTTTATTGAGAATATTTGAGACCACCACCACCACACAGTAGTATCTATTGTTTATTATGAGCATCTTTCACGAGATAAATAAACAAATAAATAGACCATCTATTATGAGAACAATTATAGTTTGCTAAACCAATAATAATATGGCCATCCAAAGAAAAAAGAAACATATAGGCTTTTGAAATATGAGGGACGTGGAACTCACTCAAAACAAGCCGCCCGTGAGCTTTATCCATCCACCTTTCCCTACCCATTTTCTACTTAAAAATACGGGACTTTTAAGCTAGTCATTATAGCTGATAAGGAAAGAGTAATCCTCCACCACATCAACCCAATGATCCTTCACACCTTTATTCATCAGAAAAGGCAAGCAAGCTTTTATGTTTCATATCATTGCTTTGACCTAAGCCCCCTCCATGAAGAGTGCATTCAAAGGAGTACTTTTGATTGATCACACACACAGACACACGAGAGAGAGAGAGAGAACATCATTGCATCCAACGGCAGATGTGGGACTTTCTGTCCATAAGTGATGGCAAGCATAATCTAAGTTTGATGCCTTGAAAATAGAACACCCATATCCTAATCCCACCTTTACTCCTCAGGCGAGTGACTGGCAAAAGATAAAAAGTCATCATTACCGATCACCATCTTTTACATTCCTTATCCTCATCTCTAGGAGAAAATGCTTCTTTTGTCATTGATAAAGAGGGACATGTATGCCAATCAAATGCTAGTGATTTTAATATTACCAAGAGCACCAGACACAGAACCATACATAAGGCCAAAGCAACCTAAGTTGTGGGGTTATGTACTTCGAAAAACGCATGCACTGAGGCATGCACGTTTGTATATGATGTCCCACAAATGTGATAGTATGACCATTTTAATATTACCAAGGTACAGCGCAGAATTTATCTTGGCATTTAGCATTTTATGAAAATCCAAGCACTAGATTTGTGACATATTGTCTGCTCAATCATCGGGCCCTCATAGATCCCGGACTCGTAATAATCTTTTAAGGGCTTTAACCCTCAAAGTAGCTTTCTCCACTAGAATTCCTAGTGCTAAGGTTCTAGTTTATGCTAATTGGTCATCATTATCATGACAATTTGCATCAACATGGGGCCCAATTATTGACCACTAAGTAGCATATGTCCAAGGAGGACTAAATCAAACCCTGTGACCCACCCTGTTTAGCAAATATTTAGTAGGAAAGGGTAATATATTAGCCTAACTTTTGAAGTAGGATTGGGAGTCGGAAGTGCACACCACGTTTGAGGCTGGGGTATTGCTCCCATAATTATAAATAATGGCAAGGACCAAACGGCGTGGTGTTTTTCTACTTTTCAGACCTATCCACCAGCTATAAAGCTTGGGGAAAGGCAGAGAAGAGGGGCTCTCGGCTTCTTTTGATGTAAAAAGTGTCGAAGCTCTCTACTTGAGTTGAGCAAGGCAACCACCCAATGCGTGATATATCTTTGATTTCCCCACAAGTGCGAGAAGACGGCATCTGATTCCATTGCACACTCAGCAATGACGAGGAGTGCAGGCCATCTGGTGGTTGGGAGGGAATGATTTCCACCTCTAAAGTTGGTCTGAGTGCTGTCGGAGAAGGACTTTTGCCAGTTTTATTCAGTTCGAGGTGGTACAACGGATCTTAAATGGCATCACATGGTATAATTACCCCCTTTGGCCTAAAAAAAATTATCCAACTTTTTCATGTAAAATTAAATTAATGATAACTCGCTAAATTGTGTTGCAGTCTGAAATTATTGGATAATCTGTGCTTGGTTGGTCTCAGATATCTCCGACTTCATGTTTTTGCCAAGCGAGTTACTCCAAGTGCAAGCAAAGGTCCATCACTCCTTTAAAAAAAAAAAAAAAAAAAAATTAAAAGACGGCTTTAAAACCCACAATTACATTGTTAACAATTATATTCTCCAGAGGCATCGGAAGTAAACTCGGGAACATGATTCTGATTTTTGATGTTGAGACCGTCTTGATATCAACCCGATGTCCATTGAGATTGTTCTCGCCGAGGTCTTCTGCCACGTCCCCACAGACTTTAAGAAATAATAAAAGAAAACCAGGTCCCAGAAGTTTTTTAACTTGGATGGTCAGGCTTCGTTAAAAAAAGAAAAAAAAGAAAAAGAAAAAAAAGAGAAGAGTCGGAGACTCCAGCCAACAAGAAAACAAAGATTTTCTTTTTTTTTTTTTTTTTTGCACTGCAAATTGACCACACTGTTTTCCGAATAAAACTAGCTACCAAAAAATAAATTGCTATTATTAGCATTGCTGCCGTCTTGCATACACAACATTTAATTGAATTGAGACTCAAACTTCCGCAAACCTAATCTGCTCAATGGGCTGACGTACAATGGATACGCCTAAAACTAATATAAATTACGCACGAGCAAGTGTTATCGTACACCTGCCTTCCATGCGCGCAAACATTTAATCAAGCATAACTTTAGAAACATGTAGATGACAAGAACCAAAAGGCTTCATTTATTTTTTTTTTTTAAAAAAATCATTACATTGATTACCTTTGACCTTAGGATGACCAAAGTTGCATTCTTGATAACAAAAAAATATTTCAATAAATTGCTTCTTTTCCCATTGTTAGATCATGAAGTTGACTTCCTTGAATAGGTATCGGATCTCCTTCCAAACACCATACACGTTCATCTTTCCACAAGGCTGTGCAGAAAGGTTTTAAAAGCTTAACAGTGAAACCATTAAAAAAATATGAACAAATGTCAAGGATTTCAAAATACGAGCTTAGTTTAATAATATAATATTTGATGCAGCAGAACGAGATCCTCAAAAGCGAGTCCATTTAGATTCATTCCAGGCTTTGCTGCTAATAGTTTGCTTATGTTCAGCTGCACCAACCCCCCCCCACCCCCAATTTTTCTTTCTTTTTCAAATTTTTGCATACAACACAAATACACTGTATGATCCTGAGTCGAGATTGATAATCCTGAAATTGGGTGAGAACCCTAACCACCAGCCTGTAGTATATATCATCCACCATGGTCCACCATACAATTGATCTGAGTGAATACAACTGATTTTTGCTCTATAGGTAGTTAAAAAATAAATAATGGAACATATAGAATACAAAAGAGAAAGTAGATATGACTCATGTACAAAAAATGGCATTGAGCCGCCGCGCACTCAAATCACTCAAACTCTACATTTTGTGTTAAAATGGTGACTTAGGAGAACTACACTGCTCATATCATACAGATGTTGGTGAGTACTTCTAAAAGATACCAGGCACAACTCTCCGCACTGAAAGGCCGCTAATTATTTCACAATTCCACTTGTTGGAATCTACAAAAAATCATTAACCAACTTCTGCTGTTGATGCCTCCAGAGTACAAGGTTCTGGAGTATGTCCAGGCATATCAAGTTCAAGCAATGGCTTCAGGCTCTGCTCCACTGCCCTGCGTTGCAGATTTATCTCTTCAATTACCATATACTCAGCTGTCTTGCAAGATTGCTCATCCCTGAAAGCAAGTGTCCATCTCCCATCAGCCAAAATTTTTGCCTTCCCTTTGCTGAAAGCATCATACTTCATAGGGTCCAATAGGGATAAAGCCGATGGGCGAATGCGTAAATGCAACCACTTCGAATGTTTTTCATCTATTCTTGGCTGATGAATAGTGAAAACAAGAAAGGTCAGCACTGTTTCACTATTTACTATCTCTGATTTGGAAAGGAACACAAAAGAAGACTATGCTTCTGCATATTTCATCTCAAGTATGTTTCAGTGAAAAAGAGAGGGGGAGGGGGAGGGAATAAAGAAAATCAGCATTTGTCGGGAACCATCCCCGTGAAGTTAACTTGCATGCAGCAAATAGTTGGAGCAGTACCTAGATGGCACCGTTCATATTGTAAGCTGAATGGTTGCTGGAGCCTTACATGATAAAAAGGTAAGCAAAGCAAGGGGGTATCTCTGAATTGTGGTTGGGATGAGACTGAGATTACATTCTGCCTTGATGCTTGTTCAAGAGCTTATTCTACATTTAGTTTCCAAGGTTATTCAATTTGCCAGTGCAACGAAAGTTCATGACAGTGCATCCTATAATGGTTATGGCTCATCGCTTTCATAGGCATTTATTGGTTTGAGAAATACAGTATCACAATTTGTTGTTTGGTGAGTTAAATTTGAGTTCTTGGCATATGGAGGATGGATAGGTGGATTTTGCAACGTGGGACCTCACAGTGGATGCTGGGTGAATAACTAAATTTCTAACCCCTAACAGCTTTTCCATATGCTGGATCATCCAAGATTATTTCTTTAGGAGATCTATTGTAGAATCATGCAAAGCATCAGGAGATAACCAGAAACTGAGTGTTCACTTGATCAAATCTCATACTGCATTTCTGCACAGGTTTTTTAGGAGTTCGATCTTCAATTCATTAGATTGTGGTGTGAATGCTTTTGTTTTTTGTTCTTTTCTAGAGAAGGGGTCAGCTTCTTTGATCCCTTTGGCCTAAAAGGCTGGGCTTGAGCAATCATTTGGTCAACTTGGGAGGAAAGTCATGTCAAAAGATCAAAGTAAGGCCATGCAGGAGTACATCACAGTTAGGACAGTAATTTTAAAAATTTATAACATGAATTGAGAAGAACCAAGAGAAAAATTATTCAATTAAACAATATAATGCCCCTGCTTGTACATGAAATTAGCTACTGGGCTCCAGAAATCAAGGAATGCAGGCATCAGTGAGGGAGTGCGTTCTATGTTCTAAATTAGAAACATATGAAAATCCTTAACATTTATTCTGTACATAATGATTAGTGTCCTTCCAAGTTCTGATAAACTCTACCTATATTAGTAGACTTAAATTAAATTAAGGGATAAAATCAAATAGCAAGTCAATAAAGTTGAGAATCATGAAGAAAGCCAGTCTTGAGGATTATGTCTGGGTGTCCTTTCAAGAGAGTCATTTAATCAATAGGCCCATTTAAATGGACTAAAACAACAGCAAACTGATAGGACAATGGATTTTTAGGTAAGACAGAAAAACCATTAAGATTAACAGCTTAAATATACATACATCTGAGCCGGCCAAGGGTGCTGTGACGCGAATAATTCCAGATTGCTGTTTGAGTGGTAATTCTTCTGCAAGGAGAATCCACCCAGATGTTCCCCTTGATAGCGCTAAAAAGAAAAAGTGGCGTTCTTTTCCTCTCTCAAATGCTATTCTACAAGGTACCGCATTGACTGTGAAATTTTTTTTAAAAAAGAAGGTTCAAATTCAAGACCTCGACATAAAATTTAACAACAAATGGACATCCCATGGTAATGGTAAGTTCACACCCGTAATACCAATTTTAAGCAGATTGTGAAATGAAAGAAATCATAAAGCTTACCTAAGTTAATTTCACAGCCAGGTTTAGGTGCGGGAACATCCAACCCAGCAGTTTTTGCTTGGGAAGATACAGGAGAATCTATGGGAGAATGACTGGGAGGTAGGTCAGCTAAAGTTCCTCCAAATGATAAAAATAGAAGCTGGCGTTGAAGTACAAATACCTGAAAATATCATTACTGATGAATCATTGATTCAACATGCATTAGAAAGAGACAGCAAGTACATGTTTGTATATTATGAATGATTTGTACGTGCAGAAATGCTTAAAAAGCAGGGTGATAGTCCACCTTCACAAATTATAATGACCAAATACAACCCTTATATGCTATACTTTCTATTCCATAAGGAGGTTTTTTGCCATTATAATTGTAATTTAGCACCTCTCTTTCTTCTTTCTATCAAAATATCTTTCCCCCTTTCAATCTCTTCCCATGCAGCCATTCCCCACAGAACCCCTGGTCTACAGAAGGCCAACCATCAGCGGCAGCCAATACCGATGGGAGTGTGCAACCAAAATTCTTCTTAAGTCCCTATGTGGATTATACTCCACCTTGAACAAAAGGGACAGGAGGAAACTGATACAAGTATGTTACCATTGTTAACACTTAGGATGAGTCAACATGTTACCATTATTAACAATAACGAGGACTTCACCTCAAAAAAGTTTGATCAGATGTTGCTCTCATTTACTTATTCATTCCCTGCTATTGTTGGATTACCAGCTATGAAATTGACAAGTGTGACATTTCCAGGCTCTTTTCTCACCCTGTTTCACAGTTTGGTAATGGTGGTACAAACAGTTCTTTGTATTTGCTTACCAACCCATAAGCTCCATACCTACCCATGAAAAATACTAGCATGCATGCACGCTAGCATATACATTCACAGTTGTCTAAAAATGAAGTCCTTAATGCACTTGCTCTCATGGGCTATACCAACTACTATTTGGCAAATGTGATGCACATGCAACGAAGTATGGATGATTGTGATTTCTGTAGCATGCTGTGCAGAGCCAAAAAAAATGGCTCTTTGCATGAGGTCCATGACTTTAAGGAAATTTCCTCAAAAAGAAAGAAAGAAATCCAAAAGCATCATACTTATATTAAAAGATAACATATCATGGGAAAACAATATGCCTCAGGATTTTGGATGTTGCTTTCCTGCACCACTGAATAGGTAAAAAAGTTCTCCAAATAAAAAGTTACCAACCTTGACCATCTCGCACATTCTTTCACCAGCAGCAAAAGAGGATTCACCTGGAATACTATTAAGCTGATATTAAGAACCATCCATTGTAAGCATTCTCTTTAAAATAAATTTCCAAACACATCTGATTATCAGGAAAGAATGTAATACATAAACAGAAGTAAACATAAACAACTTTATAGATCTAACCTCCAGAAGAGAATGCCTGTGATGGCAGAAGTATGGACCTTGGATTTTTTGGAGGTGATGAAGCCTCGATTGCTGGTTTGAAAGTTATGGCAGAACGAGCATTAGATCAATGTAAATATGCATTAGTCAATAATTCCCAGCCAGATTCAAAGTACCTCTCTTGCAATTCTTCCATTGATCTTTAAGAACAGTTACAAGTAGATCGCACCAGCTCCCTTTAATTTCCATCAAAAGATAATCAGTGGAGTGCTTGTTTGAATCCTGTATACAGCAAGCTTTTTATATATTATGAATGTCCAACCATGTACAACTGAATCAGCTACTGAACCAGAAATTGTTCCACTTCAGATATGATACAAAACAAATTTGCATGTATTACAGAAATAAGAGTTTTCAGATTGTGTAATCATCCATGGGTGTGTATACATAATCACAGAAATCATGTCACATTTTAATCTAATCATGAAAGAAATGGAATAACAGCAGAAACAGTTCTATGCAACACCAAAAAGGCTTATCAAGAAAATTAATAGGAAGAATTAGTTCTTAACCAACATTATTTAATACATTTAAATGTAAAAATGTCTTTTATTTGATTTTACATCTAAACTTCATGCTAGCATTTTGCGAAAAAGGACCTCCAAGATGGCTTTTTATTTAATGCAATCTTATCGAAAATAAAGAGGTTGGCATGTCAAGTCAACAAATGGACAACTTAAACTAAAGTGAAACTCCAGGATTTGTTCCTTCAACTTGAATACTGAAAAGTTTACAAATGAGTTGCTATATTCAGCTTTCTGCACAAACATGCCAACATAAACAGTGCCAGTATAAATTAAGTACTTTACAATAAGATAGCTGTTATAGCCTTAAAAAGTAAAAATAAAAAAAATAAAAACCCAAAATTTATATCAAAAAATAAAGAAGCAAATCACAATTCCCAGAATCAATTTTCTATGATCAAAGCCGGTCAAACCCCATTATTGTTATTTATTATCTCATTATGTATGAGGTTGAACCCCAAAATTATATTCTCCCAAGTCCTCCCTGCCTACATGAGGATTACATCTCAACATTTTGGTCAGCCCACTAAGACAATCCCTTTTCTAGATCACACAACCACAAAATTTTCCCTTGACATCCAGTGTGCTGGCTAGCTAGGTTATCTGAAAATTTAGAGCATGTAACATTTTCAACCCCAGTTATACTCTCCTAACATCAAAATACAGAAATTGTCAACCTTTGTAGCTCCCCCATATGGTAGTCCACTAGAAAGCTGATATCCATAATAGCAATGATCACACTATTGTGTATTGGTAGGAGACTAGTATAGTACAGTAGTGGTACCACACTGGTACCAGACCAGACTGTAGCAATACTGTACCAGAATCTACGAACCATACTAGTAGGCCAAAAAATAATGCATTTTCTTATTTTTGTTTTCAAGGTTTTCAAAACTTCCTATCTTTAGTTTTCAATGGAAAATAGGGTTTGAGTTCATTTTTTATGTTTAAATGTGATATACTTTATTTTTTTAAAATTTTTTTCTCATTTATGGGATACAACATCACTGAAAAGGAAAAAGGAAGAGGCCCTTAACTAGATCGGACCTCCTACTCACCCTTCCACTCTCTCCCACTCTTTTTCCTCTCCTCATTTTCTCCTTTCTCCTCCCTTACGTCGAAAGAAAGGGAGAAAAATCCTCTCCCCCAATTCTTGAGGACCCCGAACCAGTACAGGGCCCTTACCAAGCCAAAAAATCAAGCAATTCCAGATGGCTATGCCTGGTAAGGACTTGTTCACACCAGTTTTGGCCGAATACCATACCGAGACCACAAACTGTCCTAGTTCATAGTTCATGGTAGGTACATTATCATTGACTAAACCGAGCAGTTCGCACACATATACCATATATAATATAAACCCATGCAAGATGTGAAGCACTTTTTAACCCGTCACAAGCACCCTTAATTCAACTAGGAGAACCAATTGAAAATATTTAAGTACATCTCTCCAGTGACCTACATTGTATAGAAGTCATTGCAAAATCAACCTCCCAAGTTTTAGGATCACCGACACCATCAAATTTGATTAGTAACCACCTATTTGGAGAAATACAACAGAAGACAAACACCTAGTCACAACATTTGTCCTCCGGCATGAAATACTTCCTCTCTTAAGTAGCCCCTTACAAGAGTTTAGCTCATAGTACTCAGTAGCTCTAACCTGAATCCTTTTTCAACCTGGCCAAGCATCCAAAATAATATCAAGCTCTTGGTTATTCCTTCCCTTCCCAAGCATCATGTGGATCGATTATGTCACCTAGAAATTGACAGTGAAGGTGATCTTTTTTCTTCATGGAACTATTTGCTAATTTAGTTTACTCGATTTAAGAGAATATCACTTGCAAAGCTTGCCAGACATTTTGCAGATTGCCGAAAAGTAACCATGTGAGCTCCAGCTACTTTATTCACCTTATTAAGCCATTAACACTCCTTAAAAACTGGACATGTAATTAGCAGGCATTCAACAAGGCAGATTGCAAGTGGAAGCAGTTCATAAATTGATAAGGTAATAAATAATTACATTTACGTTATAGTGACCAAAACTTAATGAAAGCAAGATGATTCATTGTCATAGGTGGAAGAATGCAACATTAACATTTCACAAGTCAACAGCAATTGCAATAGCTTCCTAATTCACTGGATTAGCATTTTATCAAAATGGCATAAAATGCAAACCTAATGCAATATTTAACATTTCATGAGTCAACAGCAATTGCAATAGCTTACTAATTCACTCTATTAGCATGTTATCAAAATGGCATAAAATGCAAACCTTTTACATTCATACAAAAATAGATGCAAATGTACTTAAATCCCATTGCCATTTAACAACGGTAGTGATCCGTAAACATACAAGTGAAACATACAAAAAATGAGAAAACAACTCCTTAGGATTTTACCTTCAGTCGTTCAAGATGAAGAGAGGTGAATTCTTCCTCCCCATGTGGGAGCAGCTGCCGTGATAGCCAACCACCAGCCCATAGTATATCTGCAGATACATCGGACCTGCAGAAAAGACTGACTAGTGCATCGAGCACCTACAGAACACAAATAATCACTATGTAAATGGTAATTGCTTGCACTCTAAAGCTCCGAATATACATTTTATTCTAATGATATGACGTTTAGTGTAAAAATATAATAGAATGCTTCAAACACTATAGTTAGGAAGGGGAGATGATCAGATAAACCTGTAGTCCAAGGCAAGCACAACTTTGACCCAAATTATGCATTGCAGGTTGACCATTTAACACACAAAAAGAAAGAAAGAAAGAAAAAAACTTCAATCCAATATTAGGTACTTAAGTTTGACTTTTCCAAAACCAGATGTGAAATTCTCAGTTTTGTTTTCTAATTTCTTTCTGATTTGAGATCATCAACAGCTTCTTAATATTGGAAAGACCAAGCAGAAAGCTAAGAGTCAAGCAAGACCTGAGATCTGTGTAGTTGAGAGCTAATCCCTTGTTCTGCATGACTCAATAGGCCAAACTGATCCTACAAAAGAAATACAAAACAAGCTTGATTAAACTCTAAACACAGGTCAGGTCCAAAATCAAAATAATGCAGCGGAAAGAAAATAACTTTTAACTGACAGATATCTCAGAGACTGGTAGAGGCATGACCATGTTCTCAAACCACAATACCTCCATTAACAAAATATACACAATAATCTTGTAATAGATTGCGAAGATATTTTGCTTTAACATTCTTTTTGGTGGTCCAACTAAGGCTGCAATAACACCTCTCTGCTATATAGAGCAGTGGTGATATAAGCCTTTGTATATTGGAGCTCAGATTTAGGGTTTTGTGGTCATCTATATCCATATCTATAGGATCACAGCGACAACAGCATCCACCAGTAATATTCCATGCACAGAATTTTCATGTTCCCATTCATCACTTTTCCATTCTTTTAATCCCATGCCCATCCTTTATAAAACCTTGGTGTGGGCCTTGGATCAGTGCTTAAATACAGGTGCTGGCTTTTACCGGAGAAATGGAAGTGCTGAGGTTCAATTCGGCCATAGGATCAGCCAATGGCCGAGCCTGAGCATAGATGACTTGGCCACATGTCACCATTAGCGTGAACTTCTTTTTACCTCTCCCATTGAGGTCATGTTCTCTATCTAGCAAGGTTTAGCCATAGTATAGTCAAGTTTGGGTGTATCATCTCCTTTCCCTTTCCCACAGCTTCTCTCCTCAGATCATTGAACTGATTTTGGATGCTCCTCCTCACTGCCACCAACACCTAGATCATTGCCTTTAGACCATCCATTTCAACTAACACCACCACCACTGGCAACCACTGCCTTCACCAGCACATTTGCCGCTAGCACCCTCACTGACGCTTGGGCCTGGACCTCTGCTACCCTCCTCTACCAGCAAAACAGCTGGGCTGGTTGGATTGAGTGCATGTATGTTTGTCTAAGTGTTTAGTGATTGTTGCTTGGGCTTCCATGGGTGGCAATCAAAGTGAGCATCCAAGTAAATTTGATAGATTGTGCCTGGATTATTTTGGTTAGCATAATTGTGCTTTGGTTGCATGACATGTTGATACGGACTGGTTTGAAGTTATGATGATTATCTGAGAAGACTTTGGGCTTTGACCTATTTTGGTCAAGCAGTTTACTCTTTCCTTCAGGCTTCTTTTGAGATGATTTACTGAGGAAACCTTGGGTATTTTCTGTGTTGACTAAGCAATACGTTTTCTTCCCACAGGTACTTTTGATCCTGCAAAATGCTACGATGAACTTTCCCTGAGCATTGTAGGATTAAGAAATTTAAGATTTTTATGGTTAAGCAGTATTGTTTTTTTCCATGGTAGGTTCCTTTTGTCATCGACATTTTGATTCTACAGAGTGCTATGACAAATTTTTCCTGGGCATTCTAACATTCAAACTGATATGGTTAAGCTGGATTATTCTGTTGTGACCACCTTGGATCGGTTTGCTTCTGTTGTACAATGAAGGCAGTGTTTGTATTGGTTACTGATTGCACTTAGAGATTCTTATTAGGCCTTCATTCCCGGGAGGTTAGGATCCTGGACCCACATCATCTAAAATCTTAAAGTGGAAACATTAAGTTGGTTGTTCTTGTAGCATGATGGGGGTGGTCAAAGATGGATAGGATACCTCCTTGGATAGGGTAAGGTGATGCCCCAATCATGGGATACAATCTAAGCAGTACTCCTTCACCTAGGCTATTGTTAAGATTATCAATGGTTACCTTTACCTGCTTTTCTTGAGTTTGACTGAGGTTTACTGAAGTTAGCTTATTGGACACATGGTATGTTTGTTTTCTTTATACATTTATCATTTGGGATGGTTTCTTTGCTTCTATGCTTTATTTTTGTTTACTTCGAGCAGTTTTATTTCCTATCATGGTAGGTGTACATTATGGTTTGTTCAAAGTGGCCTTAATTAAATGAATCTTAATTTCCTATCATAGTGGGCGTACATTATGGGTTGTTCAGAATGGTTTGTTCAAAGTGGTCTTAATTAAATGAATCTTAATTTATTTGCATCAAATGCAAGTGTCTTCTTCAAGTGATGCAAGTGAGTCTTCTTGATTATTATTATTATTATTATTATTATTATTATTATTATTATTATTATTATTATTATTATTATTATTATTATTATTATTATTATTATTATTATTATTATTATTATTATTATTATTATTATTATTATTATTATTATTATTATATATTATTATTATTATTATTATTATTATTATTATTATTATTATTATTATTATTATTATTATTATTATTATTATTATTATTATTATTATTATTATTATTATTATTATTATTATTATTATTATTATTATTATTATTATTATTATTATTATTATTATTATTATTATTATTATTATTATTATTATTATTATTATTATTATTATTATTATTATTATTATTATTATTATTATTATTATTATTATTATTATTATTATTATTATTATTATTATTATTATTATTATTATTATTATTATTATTATTATTATTATTATTATTATTATTATTATTATTATTATTATTATTATTATTATTATTATTATTATTATTATTATTATTATTATTATTATTATTATTATTATTATTATTATTATTATTATTATTATTATTATTATTATTATTATTATTATTATTATTATTATTATTATTATTATTATTATTATTATTATTATTATTATCAGCAGTGTTGTTAAAGGCCTAAGCGCTAGGGGTCTTTGGAGCCTAGGTGCAAGGCGCAGATGCGTGCCTAAGAGAAGTCAGGCGCTAGAAACAGAAAAACAGAGAACTAGCTATAGACAAGAATTCCAACAAGTAAAAACTAGCACCATGTTATTAAAAAATGAAAACTAAAAACAGAAAAAGATCTAGCTATAGGCAAGAAGTTTAGCATGTAAAAACTAGCTCTAACCCAAAAAAACAATCAATAAGTGCTTTCTAAATTCCTAATTGGCTAATTCTCCTCATCATTAAGCAAACCAGCTTCATTTTTTTCTTGTTCTTCTCCGATATCTTTCTTATACTCAACATCTGTCTCCTCCTTTGATTCATCTATAAGCTATACTTGGGATGGTCTATTAGACTTTGATCTCGATGATAATGCTGAAGCTTCTCTTTGGAAAATATTTTCGCACTAACTTTAGTACGATAAGCAAGCTCATAAGCTCTAGAAGCTTCAGCAACAAGATTCCATATCAAACCATCATTATTATCACTAAATATTTATTCTTGTTCATCATTCCTATCTATATGAACTCACTTCATTCTTCCAATCAACCACTCATTGCAATTATCAATATCTTTTAATGATATAAGGTCAATGTCATTTCGTCTACTATATCGATGCATCAACGTCCAATTGTACTTAACAAACACCAGATGATTCCTAATTCCTATATACTATAACTAACCTTTATTATGTATTATAATTGATATTTCCTATATACTATAACTGACCTTTTCTATTCCTTAGAAACAAAAAACTTATACTACAACTAACCTCATTGCGCTTCTGAACAACATAGAGGCTTGCACCTAAGGTGCCTCAGGCACATGCAGAGGTGCACACTTGAGGCACCTAGGCTACACCCGAGTGGACTGTCGCCTCGCCTAGGAGGTACAGAGGCGACAGCCCTTGCACCTAGCGCCTTTTGCACCTGAGGCACTCCTGAGGTGTGCCCTTAATAACAGTGATTATTATTATTACCAAGCTTGGCCATCTCGGTACTGGACCACATACCAGTACCATCCTTTTATAGTGTCGGTATGCGGTATGGACCAATATGACAGTGTTGTATGGTACATCCTATATTGGGCAATATGGAAAGGTATGGTAAACATTGATTATTACCACTACAACTACCATGATTATTATTACTATTATTATTATTATTATGATGATGATGCTATAACTTTCCAATACATGTGTTATTTATGCATTTTGACTTGAACAATCTATAGGCATAACATTTTATGCTCATTCCACATGATCCAATCCCTGCACATTGTGCAGGCTGCCCTCTAGTTACCATAATACGTCAATTGTTAGAGATGGTACCACTGGATATTATTATCCTTGCACACCCAAAAGAATTTCAACATTGACACTAAGCAATAAATTATCAAATCAAAAACCTTAGAGGCTACAATTACATGGAAGACAGTGGAAGCAAAAAAGTGGACTCGTCTTTAGAGAGCAGTGGAAATTCATTAGCAAAAGCTGCAAGTCATTGAAAATTATCAAGGAACCAAGCAAGAATGATTAAGACACTGCCAAAATCTGATAAGACTGCACTGCAACCAGATATAATACTAGACAAGGAAGATCTAGAAGGAACTTGGATAAAAGCAACATGAATACCTCAACTTTGTGCAGGTATCTATCAAGTTCGGTGGTCATGCTATCTTTCATCATGCTGTTCTCTGAAGAAAACAGCTGCTCCTCACCATAGTCTTCACCTACTAAAGCTTGCTGCAGGCAAACCACAAATAAATCATAGAAAGAATTGCAATTTTCAGGAAAATATAAGATGCAAATGGCATTGAAAGCAAAGTTATTTTGCCTACTTCAGAAAAAAGGAGCTTATTTTCACGACAAGAAAAAATACACTTTCCTTGATGAATACACCATAAGTTCATAAAGTTGGATTTGCCACATACATATACACGTGATAACAACATCTAGTAACAAACCAAGAATAATGATAATGATATGCAAAAGACAGTAATATTTATGACAACATCATCTAGTAATTAGTGCATCTAGTAATTAGTGATTTCTATTTTGTAATTGATTTTTAGTACCAATAATTATAGCATACTAACATTGTTAATATACACATATCCAACTCGCTTAAAACCCACATCCAATGCAACTATCAGTTTGGACATGCCTTATTTGCATGAGCCTACGTAAAAGCGGCCATATATCTGGTTGCACAATGCTAAAAGGGCTACATACGCGGTTGTGCAAAGATAACTTTGTTGAATACACAGCCACATAATGCTAATTCTACTGTGTATGTACCTGAAAAGTGCTAAGAAACTCTCTTTTGAGCCCATATGCAGCCCAATTGCATATCATAGACGCATATAGGTTATGCGGTGAGCTTAGGGACCACATGCATATGCGGCCTTATGCACTGCATTTTAAAACAATGCATGTAGCCATTCATAGATGTATCTTATCCTACTTTTTCAAGAGTTCCCTTATCAACATATCCATGTAGTGTCATAACCACTTCCTGCATCTATGTCCATGCTTCATATATTCAGTTAACAATTTCTTTTTTTTAAAAAAAAAATATTAATTGATGTACCTAAAGGAATGTGCCAACCAAGACAGCAAGTCACAGCATCTGACAATTATGCTTCACTTTTGAAATTCTCAAAAGTAGGACACAATTAATTTGAGATAGAAAAATATTTGTTGTTATCAGGGTATTTTGTGACTCTTAATTCTAATTCAAGGTTTTAAGGACTGGCCAATGCCAGCCCACACTTAGCACCAAAGGTAGGTAAGAGACCGGAACAATGCGGTCATGGCATCTAAGATTTGCCATCTTAATACTGGACCTCATACCAGTACCATCCCATTATAATGTTGATACATAGTCCGGTTTGGTACGCGATGGCATACCAAGTGTCGGTATAGTACGAGACCAGTATGGAATGGTACGGAGTGTAGCGGTTGGCTCGGCCAGTGCAGCATTCCATGATGGCACCCATCAAATCTTTTTTATATTTAAATTATAAAAAATAACTTTTTGAAACTTCTGTATTTTATTTATTTATTTTTTGTTTCAGCAGGGCTTGGCATATATTTTGTGCATTGGCGCACATGTACCATGCTGTGCCAGCAGGTGACCATCACTTGTACTGGCACTAACACATGAAACCTTGGTCTCATTAGCCTAACAACTTAGTAGTTAAAGCAGAATATGGTCTCAGAACTTCTGGTAAGATACCATCTAACCAACTAAGAATCAGATAAAAAGAAAAATTCAAAAAACAAGAGAAGCTAGAAACCGCCAGAAATTGATGAAACTTACTAGCAAGAGCTTCTTATGTTGCTTTCTTTGAGGAAGAATTCCAAGTCCATCTAGCATTGATTCATCTAGTTCTTTAGATGATAGCATAGATGTCAATAAATAATGCATCAAGATAGCTAAGCAGCACAAGAGAACAAATGAAAAAGTAATTTGACCTTTTGTTTGCAGCAAGGTTGCTAGAAAACTCAAAGAACCCAAAACTTCTAAGTCATTTCCACCACTGACATATGATAGCAATACCTCCCTGGAATGTACAAAGATGAGCTCCAGATCAGGAAAGGCAGTAAATGACATAAGAAGTAATTCTAGATGTGTCCAGAATGGCTATTGTTAGATTCTACAATGAGAAAAGAATTTAGAACAGAATTATTACTCACAACTGCTTAAGAAACAGACCAATGGCAATTCAGCAACTGATCCAAAAGGAGCAAAAAAACAATGACACCAAACAAGCAGCTCAGTTGCATACTTTGTATGACTAGCAAACAAGAACCAATAAATAGTTACAAGGAGCATATATAAGGAGTGAAAGACTAAGTCCATGGTATTCAAAAGATCCCTTTACCAGGCTACCACGTTTTCAATGAGGTTCCAAATCATGATATGCCATAATATATCGAACCAGACGGTAAAGTGCATACCATACCAGTTCAAACCAGTATATAATATGGGGGCATATTGACACTCCATATGCCGAATTGACCTCCATACTAGACGTACCAACACAATGATAGGGTGGCACCAATACAGGGCCCTGTACCGAGATAGTGTACCTTGCTCCAAATAATTCTAGCTAATCATGTCTATAACAATTACTAAATAAAAAGCATATCCATACGTAATGGTGGAGTGCCCATTTTTTATTGTTTTGAGTAGCAACAAATGGATGTAAGGTCATATTTAATGTGTTTTCTTCTTACACATCCTTCTACTATTTGTATAAGCCTGCACATGATAGCATAAATATATTGAGCCACTATTCTACCCTATTGTGGTATCTTACTAAGAATAAGATTTGTAAGTATATACTACATCAGCTCTATGTCCGCTCCTTAATCTTCATTTAGAATATCAAAATGCAACAGTAAGATGGCTAGTGATGGCACCATAATCTTTTATCCATTCAAATAGCAATAAGAGGCTGTGAAAACCACATGCCAAAGTTGAAGTTCAATCACTCACTACATTTTTATTTGAACATTATGGGAGCCTCATATCCTTGGTAAGGGATAAACTGAACTAAGAAAGAAATGAGCAGTTGTCAGTGAAAAGGGTACAGAAAGTGTCCTACAAAAAGATGTGAATATCGTTAGAACGGTAAAATAGCAAGCTATGAGAAGACACAGCAAACGGTACCCTAGACATCATAACCCAAATGGCTGGATGATCACTAATATCGTGCTCTGGTGTTTATGGAAGCAAGGATGGTTTAAAGGATAGGTGTTCCAATTTAGGACAGGGAGGATTATAGAAAGATAATTTGATAAACCAAACGTTCCACTTGCAGCAGTTACCAGGGGAGTATCATCAACACAAGCAGATCTTTGGGATTTATAAGTTGGGAGCTAATAACTTCTTTTTGCAACTTCAAGAGAGTGACTCATCAAGGTATTTAAACAGGCATTCAGGAAGCAAGAAAACATGTAAGGAAGACAGTATTTAGTTGTCCATACTTCAAAGAAACTACATGGCATATTTATAATGACAACTCAAAGAGAGAGAGAGAGAGAGAGAGAGAGAGAGAGAGAGAAATCAGGAGAAAACCTGCCCTTAGCCCAATAACAGTTTTCATTGACTGAAAAAAAAATCCATATCCAGAAAGAACAGCATTTTAAGTTTGGTTTCAAATCAAAAAACACGTAACCAGAATTCATGCACAATTGACATGAAAAGGTGTTGTATCTTGCCTAATTGATGTCAAAACTTGAAGAAAAATGCAGGACAAGTGGACCAGTAACTCTTTCAAGGAAGTTTGAAGGCTAGATTTTAGCAGGTGATTATACAATGCTAACACTTGCATAGATAGGAAGCATAGAAAATTTCAGAATTCAGTGTATTTTTCCATTACAGATACAAATAGTCAAAGGTTTCTAGGTTTCTTTCATGCACTTAAATTTTCTAATGACTTGGCAAACTAATGCATTGAGTCACTTCCACTTTGATTGTCCTTTTATCATCAAGTACATCACTTATTGCTTAATAAAGATATCCTACAATCAGGAGTTTTTAAACAACAAACCTGAATGCATGCAGAAGATGACTCAAAAGTTTAGTCATCATTAATCATGCTTGAAGATGCAATCTGATCAATGAAGGGTTTTTTTTTTTTTTTTTTTTTTTTTTTTTTTGAGGGAAAGACCAATGAAGTTACCTCAAGGTACATTGTGAGCCACAAGTATCACTTTGCGAGGAACAATGATTTGGCAAAAAATGCTGACCAGAACCAGAACAATCTAGCATAGAAATTCCCGAGTCTTCTGTCTTTGCTTGAGCACCACGAGAATAAGGATCATGCTGCTGGTGTTCTTGAGAAACTCTATGCTCGAAGGAATAGCCATTAGGTGACGATTCAAATTTCATAACAAAAATCTCTGGTGGGTAGAAAAGTGTGGCAGCAATAATACTTGCCAAATCTTTGGATTTAAAAATATGTAATATACAGCAAAGTAAATATAAGGAGGTGGTGATGCCTATTTGTGCACCCTGGAGCAGCAAAGTAACGAATGAGAAGGAATAAACTCAGACAATTATTTGTAGGACTAATGTAAGTTGATGTCTGGAGGTAAACTAATAGCACTTACACCACTTTGCTTTTTCAGTGAGGGCAGAAGCAATGGAAAAGCCAACAGTTGCAGTATATTATCAGTTATTAATATTCCAAGATCAGAAATCCCAGCTGATATAACATCACTAAAATAGTATAAGTTGTCCTCAATTTCATCCACTGCAGCAAGAATGGAGGGGGCTGAATCAGATGGGTAAGGATGCCTGTCCAAGGCAATTATGTTTATTAGAAGAGAACATTGTAAAATTGATATTCAAGAAATTTATATTATAAACAATAGGACCTATTATGAACAAAAAAGCCATCCCTCTTCAAATATTGCGTCACGTGCATCAGTGTATGTTGAATGACAGAGATGTGAGACTACCATTGTTAGGATAATAAATATCTGTCTAAATCCTATTGCAAGTGCAATCATAAAAGCAAATGATCAGCGGCCATAAGACTTTCCTTTACAGCTGACAACCTCCATTTCCTGTGTCACAGCCTTTTCACCCACCCTAACCTCACCTTCTCCTCCATCCACCACAGCATTTCCAATATAAGAGATTTTTGTTCACCTGCTAGAGTGGAAGATGAAGCAAGGATGACTAGGCAGCACAGGTGCTGGAACAGGTGTTCCAGGAGGGTCAGACAAAAACAGCAAAGTGGGAATGGAGGCAGGAGGTTGCAGAGGCAGTATGCTAGTGGCTGAAGGCAGAGGCAGTTAAAGGGGGAAATAGTTGATTGATGAAGATGAAAATAGTTGATAAATGAAGATATAGTCAGAGAAGTAAATGAGATGGTCTCTCTGGAGGGCACTCTTGGATTGCTAAAAAAGATCGTCTTGGAGAAAATACAGGAATTGAGAGGTGGAACCATGAGAGGGGGGAGCTGAAAGTGGTGCAAATCATCCTGTCTCAGAGGATACACAGCAATTGGAGGGAGAGTGCAAGAGATAAAAAATAACTGTAGTCTATAGCCATAAAAGTTTTCAGTTCACGCAAGTGTTATCTTCAAGTTGTCTGCTTTCATGAATGAAAATGCCCTAGACTCACCTAGCCACTTGAGAGACCAATTCATCCAAGCTGGCACATTGCTTCCAGAAATATTTAACCATTTTTGAAAAATAATCTGACAATGGTGCACGTGAAACATATCTGTTGACATATTCATCTCCAACTGAAACAGGAAGTGGTAGACAAAAGCAAAACAGTTAGATAAGTGATCAGTATGTAGAGGAAAGAGAAAAGTCAAAAAACTTACCATGATAGACATTAAGGGTCAATGCACGTACTGCAATACGGACCATAGTTTCTTCATGGAAAGCAAACCGTATGGCCTCAACATAGAGTGGAAAGGAGACCACCTCATCCTGAACACAGGCAAAAAGGAATTATCTAAATAAAAAAGAGAGAAAAATTCATGTCAACATCTAACCAGCAAAGTAGACAATAGTACATAATTGCTTGATTAAAACTTTTTGTTTCCATGATGCCAAGCTGGCAAATCAAATATCCATGCTCATTGCTGAATGAACCAAAACCATAATCACAAAAAGGATTGTTCCAAGCACAAAAAAAGGACACAAAATGACACACATGCACTAGCATAATGAAACTGCCAATTGTGCATGCAGTGAAGTCCATAAATTATGACCATGCACAAGGAGTGATTTATGTCACAATGATATATCCTACTCAGCCATCAACTCATAATGATGCTTCACGTGATCACCTAAGTCCCCAATTAAAGCTCTTTTTTAAAAATCCATATTACAACTTCTAAAAAGGTTTTCTTACATCTGGCCAAATATCCTCACAAGTGGAGCTATGAATTTTGTGTGTGCGCATGCACATATCTTGGGGTGGAGGGTGGTAAGATTGCTTGGCTAAATCTTTGACTCATTAGCAACTCAAATGAATTTTAAAGACTACAAAATAAATGTAACACATCAAAATCCAATGTACCGATACATGGATGACAATATGATAATACCCATCTCTTAACATCGACATGTTAAATACTTGACATTTTAAGGAAAAGAAATTAGAAAAGTTTA
This sequence comes from Cocos nucifera, assembly GCA_006176705.1. Taxonomy (NCBI): domain Eukaryota; kingdom Viridiplantae; phylum Streptophyta; class Magnoliopsida; order Arecales; family Arecaceae; genus Cocos; species Cocos nucifera. Next base: position 2,457,219 of record QRFJ01000246.1, read on the forward strand.
AAAGATAATACAAGAGATGCACCAGAACTTGGTAAATGTACATAGATTGAACAAAGAGATGTTATGCATTGCCAAAAGCACTATCAAAAATTCAAACATAGAATTTTGAGAATTTGGCTTTGGAGACGCTAGCTGTGGATAAGGAATACACCACTATTTCTTGAGCGAGAGGGAAAGTGAGAGTCTACACAATGTAGGCATTAGAAACTTGGTTTAGGGAATTGGGCCAACAAAAGAGGTTGAAAACTAATCAACATGCTAGTTGCATTACTTACTAGGCTCATATTCCACTCAAACACAAATTTATATGAGACCTGGTCAAGAATGCAAACTTATCTCTACAAGAGATGAGGCCCATTATAAAGAGTGGGAAATAAATCAAGCAAGAGGTGGGGGCAAGGTCTGCCAAAGCAGTACCAAGGCTCATATCGGTTGGCAATCAGTTTGATGCAGTATGGATCCCCACCATACCATGATGTAGCGTACCAAATAGGGAGAGGGAGGGGATAGTGAGAAGGATAGGGAGGAAGCGAGAGACCAGGAGGGAGAGGGAGGAGAGGAAGAAGGAGAGGGAGAGTGTAAGGGAGGGACTGGGGGGGGGGGGGGGCGGGGGGCGGGAGAGAGAAGGGGCTTACTTGGCTAAGATACCATCAAAAGCGTCTAGATCTAAAGGAGGGCATCGAGGGAGAGAAGCCAGAGGAGGGAGGGAGGGAGGGAGGAGGATGCGGCTTCATAATGAGGGGAGAGGCTGGATTTGGAAACAAGGGCTTCGAGCAACCCAAAGAGAAAGGGAAGGCCTCACCTGGAGAAAGAGAGAGCCCAAAGGAAGAGGCAAGAGGGGGAGACAGGGGAGGCGAGGGTTCGAAGCATTGCAAGAGCCAAAGGGCATAGGGAGGGTTATCATTATGATCTAAGCCTCCAAATTGCATCAGTAATTAATAGATCTAGTTTGGTACGCTCCAAACTGACTAGTTTGGCACCATTTGCCGGACCTTGGGTGGGGGGACATGTTTGAGATGGATATACTTTGAAGGGGGGCTAATAGTGGGGCCTCAAGATTCACCACCTCTCACATAGTAAACTACTAGTGGAAATTCCCCAATTTCAAGGGGGAACATGCCCCCTCCCAACAAATAAAAATAAAAATAATAATATCACTTTACCTTTGAATGCGCTACCTATATACATGATCATATCCATTAAAACCCAAGCTCCTAATCCTAGCACCATTAGGAGCAAGGTTGCCATACTAATCCATACCGCCTTGTACCAATAATATTGGTTAGATACTAGCATGATACCAAGGTTCGATTTAGTACATGAGCCAAGCCGGTCCATATTGGTCCGGATCAAAGTGGTTCTGCCACCTAGTTCAGGCAGTACCATGGCTTAGGAGCCTATCTCGAAGTGCGCACTATAACAAAACATACCAAGTATACCATATTGAACCATTACCATACTGGTATAATTCCCGGTACAGGTTTTGAGAACCTTAATCAAAGGTTTGTTTAACACAATCAAATCCCTAAGATATTGTCCTTTATAAGTTCAAGCTTTAAGCTTCTTATGATACATCATTCATTAAACTTTTTTGTCCTTCCTACATCTGCTACACATCATACAAAAGAAGTAACTTACTCAAGCTTTGTTGTCCTATTCATCAAACTATTTATATTAACCTTTGTTTACAAAACAAATAAAAAATATTTGCTTGTCAAACCAGATTAACATACCTAAATGTTGAATTTATTAATGATCAATAATTAAAATGGACTTGATTAAAGATCCCAAACAATTCAAAGGATGTACTTCCAAGAAAACATAAAGAATTCACCTTTATGTAGGAAAGTAAACAACCTAGAAGCTATAGTTCTTTGAGTTCAGCCTCAAAATAGCCTGCATTCCTCATACTCTCAGTTCAAATTTCCAAAATCCCCTCCTTTCCATATCTAACAGTAATAAATATTAATTCCCAAATTTACTAGTTTAACAATATCACTCATATCTTGAGGGGTCGATAATCGATATGCATTAGACTATTATAAACTAGTGTAAACTAGTATCTTTTTCATATAAGAGAATAACAATCATATAGTATGGTCATTTCCACTTACACCTTCAAAATATTTGAAATTGCATGCATACCCTCACAAATTTACTATTTGCATATATAGGCCTATAAATTATTTCTTACATGTCTACCCTACTATCAACATGCCATCTAATGCTGTAAAGACGTGAGTTGTTCAAAATTAAAATGACCAAAATACCCTTTATTATGCAGTCATGCAAAAAGAAATAATTTACAAGGCTATACAATAAAGTTCACCGAACTGGTACTAGAAGAAGTGCCAGCCAGCGACCAATTTGACATGTATGGTTCTATACCATGCCATTCTAGGATGCCATTCTAGGGTGCACCAATGCAAAGAGAGTTGGAGAGGAAGGGGGAGAGGGAGAAAAGGAGAGAGGAAGGGAGGGAGGGAGGGGGGAGAGAGAGAGAGAGAGAGAAAGAAGCCAAGGAAGGCCCTAACCCGACCCGTGTGAAAGAGATAGTGGGAAGGAGAAGGAAAGGGTGGGAGGAAGTAACTTACTGGAATGTGGGAGGGGGAAGGGGGATCATCATTCACAAGCGGCCGAAGGGGCAGGGTGGTGTTTGCAAAACGGATGGGGGGCATGGAATTGAGTAGCGAGCAAACCAAATAGGGGTTGAAAAGGGTTTAATCAAGTCATGAACACGGGCCAAAGAAGGGGTTTATTTAACCGAACTAGTATGTTTTGATCTAGTAGGTCCCTGACCAATACAGTTCAGTTTGCCCCAACCGGCCAGTTCAACACGATTCGATAAACCTTATTTGTAAATAGTAAACTCGTGTAGGTATGCACATAATATCTTATATTTATAAGGGTATACATGCAAAAGATCTTTTAACTAAATACTAGTTAAACTAACACTGTCAAGCATTCTATAATGTCAAGGATAGACCTGCAATAAGAAACAATTTGTAAAGGTATACATGCAAATCATGAATTTGTAAGGGTACTAATGCAATTTCAAATATTTATAAGGGTATATAGGCAAAAAACCCTATGATAATAGAAATAAGTAACAATGAATGTTGACAAACATGTTTTTGTTGACCACACCTTTTCTTTTAAGATTTGTTTATCTTAATAATGTTTTATTAATTTGATTTTGTGTTCTGAAGTTAGTACTATTCTTTTAATGATGATATGGTATATCATGTGTACCGTGAACTTTCTAAGAAACAAGAGAGGCCATGTAAAAGGGCCAGCCAAGTTGATGTTTAAGAAAAATTACAAATACAGTCCAAATGTGTATTACATACCAATTCATCACTAGAAAGCTACCCAAAGTAGTCGGCTTTTGAAAGGACAAGAGGAAACAGAAAGGTTTCCTGGGAGAGTTATCATTATGCATTCTTGCAACATCTCTGGCAAGGCTTGGTGTATTTTTTATAATTCAATTCATTTAAAGCCGCAAGCAAGCATGGTATCGTTTTTGTTTCACAACTACCTAAAATAGGCACAACAAAATTCGGCACACAGAAACATAATTTTTTAACATGTCTCTCATCTACATATAATTTATATCACTTTCCTGCATGTCTTATAGGTATTTCTGCATGCATATGTGCCTTAAAAACTATGCCAATTCTTTTATTTTAAAAAACATCCTTTATACTACCTTCTAAACTTTAACGAAAAAGAAAAGATCTAACAACTTGATGGATAAAGAATTGGAAGGCAGAAAATGATGGCACTCTGAGTGATCAGACAACAGGATGTCAGGTTCATACATTGTGAGTCTTCACAAGCAATGAGATTGTATTCTTGTTCAGCTTCCCACTTATGGCCCTTCAACAGATAAAAAAAATGAAACTCCATGAGCAATTGAATGACACTAATTTGAAGAAAAAAGTTCCTTTTTTTTTGGTTGGTGAGGTTGGGGGGTGCAGGGAGGGGGGGATAGGGGGTGGGGGGTGTGGACATCATAAATCAAAACTAGTATTAATCAAAACCAGTAATGTATAGATAAAGGCAAGTACAAACCTTAAAAAGGATACGTAGTATGACAGAAGCTCTTCATTTCGAAAGTCAAAGGAATATGTTATGAGGAAGTTAATGTGTTCATTACTGAAAATATAGTCTGCATCAGGCATGAGAATCATATTACGTACAAAAATTATAGAATAGTGAATACCATCTCTGCCTGTTGATAGTAGCAATTGACCAATTATTTCACTTACAAATTGCATGTTCACTTCTTAAATTCTGGATCATAATGCTCATTGTCTGTAGCAGCTGAACTGCAACTTTTGCTGGCCTACTAATCCTCAATATGCGTGCAAATTCACTCATGATCTGTTCCTCCATGAAGAATCTGAAAAATAGGCAGTATATTATGATAGATAGATGTCTACAAATAAAACAGAAGAACTGAGGCAACTAAAGAAACTCACTCAAAAAAAGATGGATCATGCTGATCGCCATATGTGACTAATTCCGCAATTGATCTCAATGCTTCAATCACAAAATCCTTCACAAACAGTCAATGGAAATTTAAAGACCCATAGACAAAGCTCGAAAAAATAGAAACCATATCCAGTGATCATTCACCTTGTTAACTTCGTTCACAATTTGAACCTTCTGCAGCTGATCTGTTAGATATCTGCATTGGCATGATACAGGTTAATTAATGGAAGTTAAACAATAGAAGGAAAGAAAGGTAATGTATTGTTATGAAAGGGCTAAAAGAAATATTGAAACATAGAAATCGAAGCAATGCAGTCTTTCGCATTAAATTCAAAGTTGACAAGAAACATTTGTACATTTTAAGTCAAGCTATCAGAGCCAGATTAGCAATCCATAAATATGCCTACAAAAGCGGTACAACAATATACAAAAGATCTACCTGGTTATTTTGCCATTTATGAAGGGATACCAGCATGGGAAATAGCTATACAATTGAGTAGCTGTTCTTGCAGTATAACATTGCAGACATAAGAACGTCTAGACAGATCATATGGTCGTCAAGACTCTAGAAGCAAGCCAAAAAACTGCAAATACATATCAAGCAGCCTAGGGATGCTTTCAGAGCATGGCAATACCTTAGCCAATGCCTGGGTCAATAATTCATTGGATCATTGGAGATGGGCTTTCCTTTGCTCCTTGAAACAAAGAGAGGACATGCAGGTTAGGTCTCCAAAAATTTAGCAGAGAGATCCAACCATTGATGAAGATGGTGCCATGACAGCATTCTTCCATCATATGATGTAGTCATTAGGAAACTTCCACATGATGGGATGCAATTTAAAACACTAGAAGGTTACCAATAAAAGGTAAAATTATTTCCTAAGAAGTACTGCTCCTGGCATTTACTGTTACTACTGGTATCTATATGTATAGCAACACAATAAGAAAGCCTCCACTTGAGCTTATATCTTACATTCCTCTTAACAGTAGTTTTGAAGTTGTCTTTGCAACCTCTTAATAGATTATGAATCTTCTATTAATGTATCATTAGAAATCTCCTCCATTATGAGTTGTATTGCATAATAATTTAAAACTCAGACTTTATAGCAATAGTTGAAACTGCACTTTTTCACTCTTTTCTTCTTTCATACAAGGGCAGTTTCATGATAATGGCTATAAAAAGAATTACTTGGAAAACATCTATTGCTTTGTCAGTTTAAAGATTAATGAAGTTTGACCACACTGTTGGATCAAAAAAATTAGCTTACAAACAACCATCTGCCCAAAACCAGTTCTAGTGGTTTCAGTTTTATGCTTAATTCTTGGGCAGGACAGAAGGGGTTCAAGACTTTGCAGCTCTGCAGAAACAGGAACCATCAAATGTCAACCGTTATCATCACTCAAAAGTCTCTTTTTTTAAAAAATAAAAATAAAAAAAGAGAAAAGTTTACATCTTATCATCCAGTAAAAAATCTTTAGAGCCTCTTGCCAGTCTCAAAAGTTTCAGGTCAAGCCATTTAAAAAGTTTATGGTTTACTATAAATCCAAAAATGTAAACCTATTTTTTAAAAAAGAAAAACAAATTTTGTCCTTGACCAAGAATTTTGTCAGTGTTGGACTTGGAAGTGTCTGAGGCTTTGCAGCCTCCCTCCTGCCAATCCTAAGGAAGACAAATCCAGGTCCCTTCTTTCGAGCACTAACTTAGATCTTGACTGCAACGGAATAATTCCAAGTTTTCAAATACTATACTCTTTTAGAAAACTACTTGTGGTTCTATCATCAATCCAACTTGTAATCTATGTACATGCAAATACACATTAAATGGGTCAGGAATGGAGACGGTCCCTTCTAAACGTTTTGCTGTCCCTAGAGCTAAAGAGGGTAGTCTGAGATATCACCAATGATGAGATTTTCTGAAACCTGAGAGTTGGTCATTCTTTCTTTGGCTTTACTCTGATGACCCTCCACACATACAATAGCATGGCCAACTTTCTATTTCCTTCTTATTCTTTTCCTTGCTTTTTTTTACTGGTAGAAGAATCAATTGTCCACTGCAATACTGGATTTTTTGGTTTTAGAGATGTATATACAATCCACCATATCTATAGTACTTCTAAAAGCAAATAGAATGGATCTTTGGTCATCCTTGTGTAAATGTCAAACTACCTGGCACATTCACATCCCTTTTATGATAGCCCATTAAGGATATTAAATATTTTTTTCCACAACAGATATGTAATGCCATTATATGAAATGCTATTTCATCTTTCACTTTAATATATAAAGTTAATATCCTCACAAATCTTAGACTCCACCATAGTCCTCTATTCCATTGAATTGAATTAAATTTCTAAAACAACAATTATGGTCTAACATATAAATCTGATTTCCTCCATTCTACTATAGGCCAGGCCATAGGGTAAGGTAAACCATTTTATAACTGATGCAGATTTTAGTCATGCCTTGTACCATCTCTCAAACCAAAACTCTGTGGATGCTCCCATCTATAATAAAAAACAAGGAAAAGAGGAGTACCATCCATGCCAAGCTCAAGCGTAGCAAGAGGATCGAGAAGCAGAAACAGGCCAAGGATCACAAGGCACCACAGTCCAGAGAGCACTCAAACACAACAAAGAGGCATGAAATAATCTCTTCGACCAGCCCCTCTCTCTATTGTTGTTTTAGGGTTTTTTTTTTTGAGCTCTTCTTTCCTCAAAAATTGCTTTTTATATTTTTTTCCTTGTTGAAATTTAACCCCCGGCAATTGAAAACATAAGGGAGCCTGATGAGACTGTTTGTATATCAGGTTACGAAGATGGGAGTGATCTATCTTTATTATTTTTGTCTTTCTATTTGAGGTTCTTTTAGATTAATTTTGTGAAAGTAATTCGTTACTGCACTTTTGTGATTGTGACGAAATTAGACAGTGGAATTTAGAGTGCTTTAAGGTTTTAGCACTGATTGGATGGGGAGGTTGGGTTGCTGGCCTCAATGATTTTTCTTTTTCTCTTTCTGAAAATCATAAAGGAATTTTATTTAAAAGTATAAGACTGACACAAAGAAAATATATGATAACTATGGGGTTGTGGATGTATTAGATATTTATAATTTTTACATAAGTTGAAATCAGGAGATTATAAATTCTATATGCTAATGATTTATTCAATTACAATAATATTATAATATAATTATAGATAGAAGGGTTCTGGAATCCAGCAATCAGTAAAACTCACGTTGGGTGGAACCAGAACCCAATGTGTTTTTCACCCCCAACCAATGCTCTCCCCTTTCACCAAGCAAAAACAGCGACTCCCGCTATATAATAATATTAGAGGGTTCATCACGTGCATACACGTATATTTTACTAGTTCCAGTGAAGGTGGAAAACCAGAACTAGTTACTACAATCAAACAAACTATTAAGGAAGCACCTGCTCCTTCTAGGTTTTAGAAGATTCTAGGCCAAACAGCACATATCAAGATTCTAAACAGTTGAAACCTCCTGGTTGTTTTTCCTGAAATACAACCTACAGTATTCCGGTGAAGCAGAAACAAAACAACGTCTAACGATTAAGATGAACCATAAATTAAGAGATTCTAGACCAAACAACACTAAGATTGTGGTTAGTCCAAAACTCTTCTTTTAGGCCGTCAAGATTTCACCCTTCTTGGAAATCTTTTCCTAAAAACATCCATAAAACCCGCCGTATCCCAGTGAAGCAGCAAACAGAAGAATGAGTTTGTAACAGTTAAAACGAACTGTAGACGAACACCCACCTCTTTCAAGATTAAAGGATTATAGTTAATCTAAAACACTTGTTTTAGCCATCTTTCTATGTCACCTTTCGTGGATTTCTTTTCCTGAATGCATATAATCCATCTTCTTTTTCAGTGAAGCAGATACCAAAGGACCAGTTTGTGACAATGAAAACGAACCGGAAACACCCAATTCTTTGAAAGTTAGGAGATTCCAGACCAGACCAAACAGCACCAAGTTAACATCAAATATCGACTCAGGAATTCGAATTCCAACACGGGGATTTGAATTCCGACTCAAGAATTCCATAATAGGATCTTTTACAACCTAGAAACCCTAAAGAGAAGAGGGCTGACAACATACCGGAGCTCTTCCAAGGAGAAGCGATTTCTGGATCGCCAGAAAGAAAACCACATCGTGAAGGCGATCCGATCTGCGACGGATCAAACGACACCCAAATCCAACCAAACAACCATCGCATCCGCCGACCGGAGACGGGATCTTTAGCTTTCCTTCCCACAATTTCTCTCTCTTCTTCCTCTTTTGCGTTTTGTTTTCTTGTTTTCTTTCCTATCTTGGTTTTCCTCGCCGCCTACAACGCTCCTCGCTGCGGAGGGGAACAGATTCGGATGGATGTTTCCGTTCCAGGGGGATAAAAATATTCTTTGGAAAAATAATAAATTTAATTTAATAAAAATAAAACTTAAGTCGCTATATATCGGACGACGAGTTTCCACGCGGACCCGTGATTTGCCGTCCCCCTTGCCGACGGGAGGGCATCGAGTCCGTCCGTTTGGATCGAATGGGCTAGACCGTCCGGGCGCCGGTGAACCAGTTGGGTTCCTTTGGTTAGACCAGCTTTATATTGTGTGGTGGATAGAACCGGAGTACGTCCGGTATCCTGCGTTGGCTACAGAAACGTTTAGTTCACAAGAAAGGAGAAATATTTAGGATGGATACCTGTTATCCTCCGGTTCTTTAGCATTGGTTGAAGAATCATCATCGTCGGAATAAATCCGGTTTGAAGTTGCTTAAACAAATCATCTCTTGGTATTCACTTTTAATGTCTAATTTGAACGTTGGCTCGCTTCACTGACCCGTGAGATAAGGACATTCTACTAATTGTTGATATCATTATCTTTTTTTTTTTTTAATAGTTCGTTTGCTCCAATCCAGAAGCAGAAGGTAAATTACAAGATAAAACTAATAGATAGATATCCGAAACTCTATTGTATGCAGGCAAACTTATTCCTTTAGCATCTGCACTGATGGTATAATTAAAAGCTGCTTGGCTGGATATTTGTGCCACTGTAAACTGGTTTCCAAGGCACGAAATCATTCTATAAGAATGGGTATATAGAATGATTTCATAACAGTGGTCAAGTGGATTTATAATCCTGCTTCTTGTGGGTCATCTAATCTCCTACGGTTCCATGACATTCTAGTTTGGAAACTATTGTTATCAACCAGTATTGTTTCTCTTGTTCTGGGGGGACAAAACAGGATTGCTCACTGGCTCTGCAGAAAGGCTTTTTTTTTTTTTTTTTTTTGTGCAAAAAAGGAATGAGAAGGCTCCCGACGTGGCTATCTTCTGATCACGAGGATCTCCACTTCACTGAAAAATGTTCATAATAACATCTAAGTAGAAGTAGAATGCATGAGTACGTCATTCCAGCATCATTCAAGAATCCGCTTACCATCCTACTATTCCAGCATCTAAAATTGAATCCATCGTTTTCCAAGGCTCGAATCATGAACCTGAGGAATAAGGTTAACGGCGCGCGACCCTTAATGCAGGAAGGCACTTACAGGAGACGGTTTTCCTCGTCCATGGAGGCGGTTCAGAGTGTAGGTCGCTGCGAACCTGCGAACCCGCTAACCGCACGATGGGCCCGTTGATCAGATCCAATGGCACCTTGTGAATTGCATGCACCAGCGTCCCGCCTCCTCGTCCATTCCATCGAAAAGAGCATATAATTACCTACTTGCCCCTGGTCTCATTACCTCCCCCACCTCTCATCGCCGGTTGGTTCTTTTATTTTCCCTATCGGCTCTTGGAGCTCCGCTCTCTTGTTCCCTCTGAGCCCGTATCCGAGTTCTAGGGTTTCTGCTTCTCCAATCGATCTCTTGGGTTTCCTGAGACTTCAATCCTCTTACCCATGGCGGAAGTGGTCGACATGCCTGCCGAAGCCCTAGATCGCCGGCGGGACCGTCCGCAGGAAAGGCGAGACAGCTCGACTGACGGATCTCCGCCCCCGCCACTGCCTCTCTTGAGAAGAAGGGACAGGGATTCTAGGGAGAGGAGGGACGACCGGCCTCCGAACAGGCGGGACGATTACCACGACATCAGAAACCGCTCGCCTCCGCTCCCGCCGCCTCACGGTCACCGCAGACACTCACCTCCCCGCCGGTCCCCTCCGCCTGGGCCCTTTAAGCGGTCCCGGAGGGATGATGGCGGATACGACCGGCGCCGGGGTAGTCCTAGAGGAGTCTATGGCTCAGACGACAGAAGGTGAGTAAAGCAATTGGGTCTTTGAGTATGAAATTGGCGAGTCAAGAAATTGGGTTTTTTAGTATCAAATCGCCGATTTCGCTTATAAAGATATGTTCTTGTCAGTGGTAATCACCATGAGAGGCTGTTTTCTTTTGCTGATTCTCTGCTTTTGCTTGTAGGTATGGCTATGATTATGGTGGAGGGTATGATCGAGGTGGCCCGGGAAGCAGAGGTGGGTATGCTGATGAAAGGCCTTGTGGCGTCAATATCGCCTCAGTAATTAGACAAGTTTATTACAAATTCGATCAATGCTTACCATCTAATAATAGCTTACTAGAGAACATTAAAAACTTACGTCATAGGGTCACTTAATGTGAGAAAGCTTAGTTGTAAAATTGCTTTAACATGGAGATTGTTAGATATATGTGCCCTAGAAGCCAGAATTGGCTGACACTTGTAATACACTTCTAGGGGCAAAATTATAATTTTGACTATAATTAATAAATGGGTTATTTTCTATCACATATGTGTATTTAGTGTCTGTGATACATCCTTTGAGTTAATGGTAATGATAATTCATATTTTCAAGAGTTGAAAATTTAAGACATGAATAATCATTATTAACTCATAAACAGCTCCCGACCATAGGATCATCACGAGGATGGTGATTGATCCGGAAGGTTGGTGTACGAATCGCTTCTCTTTAGTAGATGAGTCTTGAGTCTACGGTGTGGAGACACCGGAGCGAGAGTACAGGTACTCGTTAGAGAACGAGGGCACTGAGCGTGACCACCTCGAGTAGTCATTAGGGAGTCTACCTTCTCGTCAATGACTGACTCGATGCTGCAGTAGTGTGTCTGGTTCTTTGACCTGAGATGCATCGGCAGTTCACCTTGAGGGTGTTATAGTTTGACTACACCATTACTCGGTCTCCTAGCCATATGGAACCCTGAGGTGTATGTTGGCTATGAGCATGTTCATTGTAGGAACTGGATTGCATCAAGATGGAATCTATCTACCTCGGTGGTAGAGGAGCAGCCCTATGATGATCATGAGAATCAAGTCCAGAAGCCATGGCCATGGCAGAGTGAAATAATAGAAAGAGTTTCTATTTAGATTTTCACATTGGACTCGAATCGAATGATTACATCATATGACAGAGACTAGGGTTTGACGAGTTCACCTTAACCCTAATCTGATCGGGGCTCAAGATAGAAGAACTTAATCACACAGGTAGCTGCACCAAGAGGTTCGCATTCAGCTCTGATGGGTTGCCACCATATACTGCTAGGTGTCACTGGTGGATTTTGGGAGCAATTAGAATGATTTAGATGATCGATCATTCTAGCTGTTCGAATCAGAAGAGTTCTGATCCATCGAAAGGAGTTTCGATGATGTCGATGATAGAGATCATGACATATCCCATTACCATACAGAACTGAACCTAACTGGGTCACACAAACAAGGGTTTGAATCTGGTGATCATCAATTGAACTGATCTAGTTCAATTGATCTGAATGAGATTCAATTAGGTTCAAGGAAATCGTGCTAGCACTCGATTGAACCTAACGTTCTTCTTTTACTATCATAAATAAGTTGTCCTGACTGAGCCAAAGGAGTTTGTGCTCAATCAGAGGCCTTCATATGGTCTGACTGGAGGTTGTCCAAGTCAGAATAAGGTTGTCTTATTTGTAAGACATTACCTGCCATTTTTGGTCACCTGCCATTTCTTGTTCTTTGACTTTGGTCAAAAGTCTACCTTTGACTGTCAAACGTTGACCATTGACCCTTTGACTTTTGACCACATGTCATGCACCTATTGGAGAGCTGGTGGGGGCCTGTCCCCCTGCCAGAACCTGGCAAGGAGAAGGGCGCACGCCAAGGGTGGCGTGAGCCCAAGTAGGAGGCGCCTAGGAGTCCTTGTTGGACAAGGACTCCATCCTCCCTTTTTGGATTCCAATTAGAGTTCTACTAAGAATCCAACTTTGACTGGTCTTAGGCGCCCTCTAAGGAGGAATCCAGGGGTCTCTATTCCAACCAATCAGATTTAGATCTGATTTCACAAAGGGTTGTGATTGGTTGAGGAGGAAGAGGAGTTGGATCACAAGAGGTCTATAAATAAGACCCTGCGCCCAACCCTAATTCTAAGAAAAGTGAATTCAATAGAGAATTTCCCACGCCCCAAGGCTGCCTCTCCCCTCCTTCTCCATGCCATAGTCTCTTCTCCCCTTGCTCTCCACGTCCAAAAGGAGTTTTGGACTTTAGGTTGGTGCGATTCAGATCAAGGAAAGGCGATCAAAAGCAAGAAGGCTGCGCTGCTGCAAAAGGACGACTGCAGATCTTCAAAAGAGTTTTGAAGATCCTCCAGATCAGATCCAGATCTGATTTTTGGAGGTGTGATAGAGAAGAAGAGGATCTCCAGATCCAACCCGAGTGGATACCGGTAGAGGCCAGGCGCTTGCGTGGCTAAGATCCAGAACCTTCCGCTGCAATCAGGATCATCTACAGGGTAATAGGATTACCCAAATCAGGTAAATTAAATTTGATTTAATTTATCTTATTTTATTTTATTTATTAAAATAATAAGAATCAGATCTGAAACATATCAAGATCTGATTGAGATCAAGAGAAAATTTTTGAAATATATCTCTTGATCTAATCAGATCTGGACGAACCTGGATAGGGAAATTCAGTTTTGCTTCTTTATTCACACCCTTGATAAATGAGTGTTCACAATTTATTCAATAGCTGTATGATAGCATAAGATGTTTTGGTTTGAACTCATAAACAGATGCATTGTGCAGTGAAATGTTGATCCTTTAACCCTTATTTCATCATAAGCTGCTAAATGCTAAGCTTCCAATTTAAGACAAAATGGACATTTTAAAAAGTTTGCAAGCTACTTTCCATATACTCAGAGTAAACTATTTCTTCCCATACGATGAAGTATTTTATTTCTAAGTTAGGTGGGTTGAGAAAGTAAGTCAATCCTTTTAGTGCAGGATAACATATTTTGCAACCAAACAACCAAAAAGTGACAAAGATGGGTGAACCTTAATTGAGGTTCTCTTGTAGCCTAGTACCTCATCCAGAAAAGGCTAGATAAAAGTTATTAATTAGGGTTGCTGGCTTTGCTTACATATCCAAAACTTGTCCCCACACACGTGGCATGGAACTAAACATATGCTTCGTTCTCTCATATTCCCTCATTTAAGCTCCAACGACATTGTCGGGGAAGGGCAATAGTACCTCATCCAAAAAAGGCTAGACAAAAGTTATTAATTAGAGTCATTGGCTTTGCTTCCATAGCCAAAACTTGTCCTCACGCACATGGCGTGGAACTGAATGCATGCTGTAGAACTGAACATATGCTTGGTTCTCACATATTCCCTCATTTAAGCCCCAATGACATTGTCAGGGAAAGGGCGATCACAATTACCATGATTTGCTTATGGTTAGTTCTAAAAGGGCACTGCTGTGGTATTCCCTAGCCACATAAGTAACAGATTGCATTGGCTTTGATATCATTTGCGACGACTCGAGCTGGTGGCTGGCCTAAAAAGGTTTAGCTAGAAGTTACTAACTGCGGTCATTGGCCCCACTTATGTATCTAAGGCCTCTCCAATGTACACCAGATTTAGGACAAAAACTCGGATCCTTGAGGTTCATGCATATTGTGTGCCACATGTTCCTAGCTAATTTATTATAATGATTTCATATTGATGTTTAACTTGGTGGCTCTCTACTAGCATACTGGATGATGTCTCAATGCTTAAAGCATCTAATAGACTAGGAAGTCCGTTCTTAAATGGCTTTCCTACTAAAAGAAGAAAATCAGCCCTGCTTTCACCAATCTGGTTCAGAAATTTTATTTGTTGCCTTTTACATCTTCATTGGATCCTGTTTTTTAGAATATTGGATTACTTACAAAATAGCTGTATCTAAACTTTCTTTTGAGGCTGTTACCACCATGAGTGCATTCTCAAGGACAGAGCACTTATTAATTTCTATTTTTAAAATTAGCAATAAATGGTACATTGTAATCGAGGGTTTTAATTAATAGGATATTAGCCATCCTGGAAGGTGTCTGGTACCAGGATGGACCTATATCTCGGTTTATCAATGAGATGGACCTATATCTCGGTTTATCTCGGCATGGATAGGAAATTTTTAAAAAATAGAAAAGTAGTGAGATTTCTAGGATCTCAGCTGATATTATAGGAATCAATATTTCTGAGATCTGAATTAATATAGTAAACCCCCATTAACCTTCATCTCAAGAAAATAATTTGATTGTCTAATAAACTAAAATATAAATTTAAGATTCTAAAAAGGCATGTTAGGAAATCTCAACCAATACTTTGATATCTATCAGCTAATACATTGGGAATACGCTGGGACATGTTGGTACATGACAACCAGTATAGTCTTGGCCAGGATATAGGTTTTCTTGTCATACTGGTAATTGTCCAATTATGGCGATACAAAATCATATACTGGTTGAAAACTGTCATAGTGAACAATACAAATGAGACGTAAGAAAGTTGAAAGAGCAAGTGGGAAAACAACATTAGCCAAACCTATCTTGTTGCCATGTATTAAAAGGGATCAGGGAATATGAAAGTAAAGAACTCTTAACTCTGCAAATAGAACAGGTTTAAGAAAACCGTCGTCCTAATTAGAAATGGTTGACTTTTAAAAATGCACAGCACATATTTAAAGCGACAAGCACTCATCAATTTCACTCAATTTTCTCTTCAGACAAGTTCTATGAACTGCATTATGGATGCCATTGACTTGGCAAATCATACATTATCAGCTAGCATTTTGGATTAACTATAAAAAGAAACTAGAAAACCAAAAGGCAGGATTTTTGACTATTAATGTACTTTGTCAATGTTATCTTCATCTAGCTGTTATTCCTCAAACCCTTTTCCATATTGCTTCTGGTGTATTGCATCATGGAATTATGAATTTTTTCATAATGTAAATGCTTCTACTCAGCTGTGGCTGCTTGTCTTGCCTTGAAAATTTCTATGAAATTCTAAATTTATGATCAAAAAGACATGCCATAATTGGAGATGTAAAGTGCCTTCAATTTTTTCATTCCCCCCTTCCATATGAGATTCTCAGTGAAGCAACAGATAACAAAAAAAAAAAAAATCAGTAAATTTCCCTTTCCAAGTGTCCCTTGAATCTGTCAGGCACCATTTAGCCTTGCTTGTCATTACTGATAACTCAGATTTTACTTGGGGAGACTAGGAAGACTAAATGAATATATGAATTACCTAGAAATATAAACAGTATCAATCTGACAATCCATTAAACTCATTTCATCTGTAGACTAATGATTTCTTCGGTACTATTCTTCTTATAATCTTATAGCTTTATCCTTGAAAAAGACAAATGATGAATATTGTATTTTTGGATGTCATATATGGCTGTTTTCAGAATTTGTAATTTGGATTAAAAAATGCTGAAATTGATTGTGTTGGTGTGTTTTTTTTTCATTTGGAACATCATTTTTGTTCTAAACTTACTTTTTTGGCAGCTGCACAGCTATTCACCCACTTCGAAATATTGGAATTACTGTTTTGAAGGTGTATTGAGTTGCTAACCTATACAGATTGATAACAGTTTGGAATATAAATATCACTCATGTATTGAATTAAACAGGAAAACAGAAGTTATACATGCATGCATAATTGTAGCATGCCTTCATGATTTAGATCTGAAGTTGATAGAACTACAGTATTATGAGGGAGCACATGAACTATATCAATTATGTTCCTGCCTTTTTTTTTTAATACACAGGGATTTTTATTGTTGAATAGCTCACGCAGAAAATATTTGTTCTTGTGAAAAATTTGTTCTTACCCTTTTTTTATTGCTCTTGTTCCTTTCTGTATGTCACTCTTTTAACGCTCATTATTGGAAAAAATTATCAGTTTTTAGTCATTTACTGTTATGCTGGTAAAAGTTCCGTTGAAAGATTATAAATAATGAAAGTAATTGAATATCTCTTTTAAACTTCAGAAATGCTCGATATCAAGGATCATCATCGGCATTCTCTTATTTCTGCTTATATTGAATAATTTCTTATTCTTATTCTTTTCCCTCTCTAAGTAAATCAATTCTCAGATTGGCCTGATTCAGGACGTGGAGGTTTCAGTGATGGAGCAGATGTCATTCAAAGGTTTGTAACATGCCATGTCTATATCTGGAACCTGTTTTAGCTTCTATCACAGCACAGTATGAGGTATCTGATTAATGTTTTCTTGTCTTTCTGCTAGTTGTTTAATATCTTAGCTATTTGTTTAAATTATTTTTTTTCCTTGTTAGTGGTGCTCTGTTTTTTTTTTTTTTTTCCTGAAACGGTGAAACTCCTTTCATATGCATTACTTTCATGATTAATGTAACATGTAAGCTTTATATTGGTCTCAAGTGTTGGTTAGTCTATATTGCTGAAGAAAGGACATGATTAACTCTTCCCTGCATTGGTTGTATTATTGCTCTGACATTTCTATGCCATCTGAAGGCACTTGCCAAAGCGGTAGTAACTAGGAGCTGTGCTGATTAAGTCATTATTTAATCAGATAACAAGATTAAAATAGGGTTCCGCTATGCTTGCTCTTTTTTTTTTTTAGAGAAAAAAAAAAAGACAAATGTTGAGTCTTAGCCTTTACATGCACCTTGACTCTCTACATGGATCATTAAAAGTGTTTGTTTATGTATTCTACTTTAAAAGAAAACAAACTTTTCTTGTCATTAATCAATTGGTTTGTCAACTTTTTGTTTCTCCAAGTTTACTTTGCAACCAATGTTTCATTTCATAAATCTATTGATGTATACAAGAGGCAATAAACTTGTGACTTTTGTTTTTGGCTTTTTTGTTCTTTCCTCCTTTGGCAATAAATTTATAAGCATTTCTATGCCATCTCAAGACGCTTGAAGAGGTAGTAACTAGGAAGCATGCTGATTAAATCACTATTTTATCAGATAGCAGGATTTGTTAAAATAGAGTTTCATTATGTTTTCTAAAAAAAAATTTTAAAAAAATTCCATTGAGCCTTTAATGTATTGTTACAATGGGAGGAATATCATTTTGATGTTCTTGAAGCCTGAAAATGACAAGCAAGTTTTAGAGAATTCATGATAAAGAGTGCAAGGATCCACTCTCCATGGAGATGATTCTTCGACATATGCCTGGATGGCAAGAAGAACGAAAGTTGTCATTCTTCGCAAAAGGTGGTGATTGACATGGGATAATCTTGGGTGTCCATTAGGTCAGTGGACATGGATCTTTGGTAATCTGTGATTCACTACAAGCTTTTTATGGTCACATCTAATTGCTTCAACATCGGATATACTGTTGCTAATCAAAGCCTGAATTTTACTCTTGAAATGATATTGCGCACTTAATCCTCTTCTTTTAATGTTCTTCCACCTCATTTTTTCAACATCAGTTATATTATTGCTTATCAAAACCTGAATTTTACTCTGGAAATGATGTTCGCACTTTCCATCATTTTTCTTTCAATCTTCTTCTACCATTTTTTTATTTTTGTTCTTTGTTTCCTCTCTTCTTCCTTCCTCATTTTTTCTGGAAAAGCCTAGAGCTGGTACTGCTGTCTATTTCTGTGAACCTGTGTCAAAATTAGCATTCCACTCTATCGTTATCTTGTTGCTATGGTATCAAATGTGCTTAGGATCATTTAATAGTGTCCCTTGATGTCCCAGAACTTCTTCTCTGTTCAGGTGTTTTGATTTTGGAACCACAGTTTTATCTTATTCATGAGTTCTACCTAAGATCACATCAATAATTTGGATCTTTGTTTCTTTGTTTAGAACCCACATTGAACACTGTTCAAGGATATACATGCACTCCAATCAAAATTCTTTTATGTTATTTTTCCTTTTTCTATATAATTGCTGTGTTTGGTTTTGTGGATGTTATTTGGCCTTGTCATTCAAATTTGGTTGAAGGTTGGAATTGGCTATGAGTTTTGTTTTGCAATGTTTTCTTCAACTTGAGTACATTATGATCAATATAATTTGCTTTTTTATTATTTTTCTCCCAGGGAAGGATTGATGTCCTACAAGCAGTTCATCCAAGAGCTTGAAGATGATATTTTACCTGCTGAAGCTGAGCGCAGGTATCTAAAACAGAGCACAGCTGATATTATCTGATAATTTGATGTATGTCATGCAAGCATTTGGATTCACGCGCTCATAATTGTTTAGTTACTTTATTGATGGAATTGGCTGTTATTCTACATAGTCTGATGATATAAGGCTGCATTATTTTTTATTCACTGTATACCCAAAATTTGTTATGATTGTGTAGGTATGAGGAGTACAGGTCAGAGTACATTTCAACTCAGAAACGTACTTATTTCGACATTCACAAGGATGAAGAATGGTACTGTTACCTTTAGTCAATATATTTTCCTGATTATGGTTGCAGATTTCTACCTATAGTGCTCATTTTTTTTTCTATCTGAATATCTGTTGAAGTGTTACCTTTGTGTCTTGACTCCTTTGGGTGTAGGCTGAAAGACAAATATCATCCGACTAACTTAGTGACGGTTATCGAAAGGTTAGTTGTTGGTGTACATGTCTGTGGTGTAACCTAGTGCAAGGATTCTTGATCATTTGGAAGACAATTTCTACCCCATGCCATATTGTATGCTGACTTGAATTGTTCTTGCTGCATTCCATCCTATTTATGTAATTTTCCTGCTAATCTTGCTTCTTGCACACTCTCTCTACAGGCGGAATGAACATGCAAGATCAACTGCAAAGGAATTCTTGCTTGATCTGCAGAGTGGAACATTGGACCTGTAAGATGTTTCTCTGCAGTCCTAGTTTTTGGTTGCCCATTCATTTTCTTGGTTTGACCCTTCTCTTCTTGTCTCCTATGGCATGCAGGGGCCCAGGATTAACAGCCCCAGTGGTAAGCAAATCTGGAAATGGTAGTGATCCAAACTCTGAGGATGAAATGGACTCCAGTGGCAAAAGGAGAAGGCATGGTAGGGGCCTGGCAAATGAAAATGATCTGGTTTCAGCTGCTCCCAGAGCTCACCCCATTAGTTCTGAACCTCGAAGAATCCAAATTGACATAGAACAAGCTCAGGCACTGGTCTGTAAACTTGACACTGAGAAGGGTATCAAGGACAATGTTTTATCCAGTAGTGATCATGATAAATTGGATGGACAGAAAGCCCATGGTGGATCTATGGGGCCAATTATAATAATACGAGGCCTGACTACTGTCAAGGGCCTTGAGGGTGTTGAGCTGTTGGATACCCTAATTACTTATTTGTGGCGCGTCCATGGCATCGATTACTATGGCATGTCTGAGACAAATGAGGCCAAGGGCCTCCGGCATGTGAGAGCTGACAGTAAGAGCTTTGATGGATCTAATACCAGAGGAGCAGATTGGGAGAAGAAACTTGATTCACTCTGGCAGGAAAGACTGCATGGCCGGGATCCCCTGGAAGCTTTGACAGCCAAGGATAAAATTGATGCAGCAGCAGTTGAGGCTCTGGATCCTTATGTGAGGAAAATAAGAGATGAAAAATATGGTTGGAAGTATGGCTGTGGAGCTAAAGGCTGCACCAAGCTTTTCCATGCTGCTGAGTTTGTTCATAAGCATCTTAGACTCAAACACCCTGACCTTGTGATGGAGCTGACCTCAAAAGTGCGGGAAGATCTGTATTTTCAAAATTATATGGAGTATGTTAACTAATAACTTCTTGTAACAAGACTAGAAAATTATATTTGGATTATTGAAGACGAATATGCTAATTATTTGTCTCTTTCTCCACTGCAGTGATCCAAATGCACCTGGTGGAACGCCTGTCATGCAGCAATCTGCACTGGTAGGACTCCTTTTGTGAGTAACAAAATGCTATTTGGGCATTTGACTCTTGCACGCACAAGTCCTTCACTTGTATGCTTTTTTAGTAATCCTAAACATCTATGTTTTCTGCATTATATTTAATAAGCACTTATTAGTGAGGTGCTTGTACTTTGTTTAGTTGACTCCCAACGCGCAAAAATACGTAAGGTGCCTTCAGGGTGCCCGTAACAGTATGAGTTACATTTGCAACTTGACTTCTGGTGCGTCTTGTTGTGCGTCTTGTTGTGCATGGGGCTCTCAAATATATCTTCCTCTAGTTGTTCAAGTTACATTTTAGGTCAATAACAGTGAAAGGTTGTTGAATATTTTTCTGGAATACCTTATATTTGTTTGTAACATGTTGATATTGTAATCAGAATTTGAGCTTTTGAACTTTTTCTCTGTATTGACTGTGCACAAGCTGTCTGAGGTTACTGCAATTGGAGTTCAGAGACCTCAACAGTGAAATTTTAAAATTACAAGATTGCATGCTGAAACAAACAATTTAGGTTTCCAAAGTAGCGGCTTGTAGCATATAATGCACTTAAAAGTCTGCAGAAATGGAACAGCATTTAGAACTGTGTCTAACAATGGGTGGCAGCTGTTATAAAGCACTAGTGAGATGGGATGTATATCTCAAAGGTTCTGTTTGGGAGTTAGGATATTTTATACCTCTTCACAATTGGAAATTACAAGACAAGTTGTATCCTCCTGGTTTTGCCTATTTTGATTGTTTTGCTTTCTTCTTTGTGATTAGATGCCACATTCTTTTGTTTAAACTGTCAATCTGTACAGAACATTGTCATTTTATTAGTAGTGAATTGTTGTATTGTCATGGAACTTTATCATCTGGGGAACAGCAGACCTATATTGTGTGATAGGTAAAATTTTGTCACCTGTTGAAATTTCAGTCTTGTGACATGATTGACAACGGGACATTTCTTTCATTTTGCGTTTTCTCAATCCAGTCTGGTATTTGGACTTTTAGCCCTTTTATTTCTTTTATTTCTTTTCATTTTTATTATCCTGTGAAATATAATCCACAGAATTATCTGTGGATATGCTTTGTCCTTTAATTATTTCCTCTGTGTGACCTGTATGTACATATAAATAAAAAGAAACAATGCTTACGCTCATGCATGGCATGTACCAAAACCTGTTTCTTGTAATTGACTGTGCCAGGGTACGCTTATCCGTGTCATATTACTGCACTTTTTTGCAGAAGGTCAAGGCACCAAGACGCAGATCAGTTTTAGATAACCGTCTTAGAGATGAACGTGGCAACCGTAGGGAGCATGACAGGGCTGATAGAGATGATGACAGGTATGATAGGGCTGATCATTCACCATCCCATGATGCAAATGGTGGCACGGAAGGGGGGAGTCATGATGAACCAATGTATGATGCATTTGGTGTACAAGGGCTGCATGGGGGTCCTTTTCCTGCCGAAATCCCTCCTCCACCAGTATTGATGCCTGTACCCGGTGCTGGGTAAGTCAATAGTTTGTAGAGTTCCATGTGTACATACCTGATATTTGCTTCACTTCTTATCATCCAGTATCTTTTGTAGTCCATTGGGACCTTTTGTTCCTGCACCACCAGAAGTTGCCATGCGCATGCTGAGGGAGCAAGGTGGTTCATCATCATTTGAAGCAAATGGCGGCCCTCGTGGTAGGAAAGGATGGCTCGGTCCACAAGTGGGTGGTTCAGCGCCAATTCTTGCTGTACCTCCAGCATTTCGGCACGATCCTCGTAGCATTCGAAGGTTATTGCTTTTTATAAATATAATGACCTGCACTCATTGATACTCCAATTAACCACTTGCGGAGTTCTGAGATGGGTTGATAATGATACAGACTGTACCTCTTAGGCTTATCTTGGACAAATGAGATTATAGGTTTTGTATGACTGCAACTTGCAGCAGTCAATCCCTAGAAAGTATATGGATGCAATAACAATAGCTGTTTATTAATAGGGGTTTGAAGACTAGTTTATAGATATGGGATCGTCTAGTTAGGATTATTAGATCTTGTGTAGGTTTTGGTAGGGTAGTGAGCTCCAGATGAACAAATGAATGTAACCTCTGTAGCACATCCATTTCTTGCTGTATGTTTGCAGATTTTAGGATTGTATTTTGCAAGTATTGGCAACAAAGTGTGGATGTAAAAGCCATTTATTTATTCATTGTTTATTTGTTTCCAGTCCAAAAAAACTGCAGAGAATCATCTTTGATGGGCATTAATAAAGGTAGTAGTTGTACCAATATGATAGACTGTGCTAGTTCTCCAAGTGAACAAGTCTGTCTATATGTTATTTCAACTTTCCTCAGGAAGGAAATCTATGAAGGTCTTTATTGAGAATTAGTTTCTTAGAATAATAAGGATTTATAAGAATACCTGTACTCATCAGGTGTGCTTAAGTTATTCCTCGGTGTTTGCTGCTTCTTTCATGTTGCAAAACTTAGAATTAAGATTGTGATGGTTGAAAATTGAAACAATAATTTATCTGGGAAGATTGGAGCAAACATATTGAAACTGAAAAATATTGAGAAAAGATTGTAGTTAACTAACAGTCTTCATCAACTCAGATGAGCTTATGATGGGGTATCAAGAAATGAAGTTTGGTGGGCTCTAGGAGAGATGTGCATGAACAATAAATTGAAATTATTGAGGAATGTTAGCAGTAACTGTGACACAACCAGTGCAATCTTTGTTGTGGGCTTATACTGTGGACTGGCTATAAACCCATGTCGTTTTACACCAGTTATAGATGGATGAGCTGCTAATATTCGGGAGGATGTACCATGGTGTATGCCATTTGTAGAGAAGAGGACAAGATCAAATGCTAAATTGGATCCAAAAGGAAATCTTTGACCACAGGGGTATAAATATTAGTGGAATGATGATAAGAGTATGGGATGCAACTGTAGTGAAAATGGAAATGAAATTGAAGTTCAAGTCAAAATTGATGGACAAAAATCATTGCAGTGTTTGATTTCTTTAGCTAGGACTATTATGCAAAAAGTGCATTAGATGAAAACACGTGCAACAGAAATGGAGTTGGATGTTCTGACATTATGTAATCGATGTGTACCTTGGCAATTTGGGGAAAGATTCTATAAAATGGCAAATGAGATCCACAACGTTTTCTGGTTCAGAATGTTGGGCAATAAAGAGGGTAAAAAATGCACAATAGTGTCACAAAAAGCGCAAATAATGCAATCAGTGTGTGGTAAATCTAGGATGAATATATTGTGCAGTAACTGAATGAGCAAATCTTGGGAGCTGCATCAATTGAGGCTAAGTGATGGGAGTAATAATTAAGGTGGTATAAGTATATGCAATGAAGAATTAATGTGGGAGAAAGGAAGAGTACTAGAATGTGAAGAATTTTTGGAAGATGAACAGTTGTGTGGAGGTGTTTGAAAAAGCTCTCAATAACTTCAGAGGAAGCCTAAGAGTGATTGCAGATATGGATCGGCAAAGGAGACAGCAAATAGGTGGGAAAGGGCTTGATGGGTATGGTCGCAAATCACAATTATGCAAGTGGTTGCTAAATGCTAGGACCAACTTTTCTCTCATAATTAGTAGTGGTTGTAATTGGTTTACCTACTACATGTGTACATCTCCCTCTCTCTCTCTCTCTCCAAAAAAAAAAAGAAAAGAGAAGAAAAAAGAGTATTTGTGTTTCATTGCTTTCTATTCATTTCTTATGTTTTGTAGTTGAGATGGTTTGTGTATTCATAGGGGTTCAGTTGAGTTAAGTTGAATCAAGTCGCTGGCGGCTCAAGCTTGAC
This sequence comes from Cocos nucifera, assembly GCA_006176705.1. Classification (NCBI taxonomy): domain Eukaryota; kingdom Viridiplantae; phylum Streptophyta; class Magnoliopsida; order Arecales; family Arecaceae; genus Cocos; species Cocos nucifera. Next base: position 2,481,666 of record QRFJ01000246.1, read on the forward strand.
ACTCGACTCGAGATCAATCAAGCCTTAATGTTCCAAGCTTGAGCTCGAGCTCGATTAAAAAGGCAATACTCGAAATTAACTCGACTCAACTCGAATATCGACCGAGTCATACTCGAGCTCAAGTTTGAGCCTTAGCCAATCCATTATATATATATATATATATATATATATAACTTGAATAGGCTCGCGAGCTTTGAGTTGAGCATCTTGCTACTCGAGCTTGATAGTTGCCGAGTCAAGCTGAGCTCGACTAGCTCTTGGGCAGCTTGACTTGTTTGCAACCCTAGTATTCAATAAGGTGAGTTTTGAGCCTGAATAAAAAGGTTGTGAGAAGGATAAAAAACTTAGGACTCATTTGATTGATGGGAATAGGAGAGGGGAAAGTGTGGTCAATGGAAAAATGAAGGAACCCCTTTTGTTCGGTTGGAGTTTTCAAAGGAGACAAATTAGAAGGGGGCATTCTCATGGGAACAAATTTACCATATTTCATGGGAAATAAAAACACGTGGACGTGGGTTTTGGCTTTCCCATGGGAAAGAAATTGGGATGTCTTCTTTATTTTCCTCTAGAAGTGCCTTTAAAGTTATGAATAGAATTAGGTAAGATCTTTTTCTTTATTAGCGATATAATAGGTATTTTATGTAGCTTTCCCATAAAAGTAGATGCTCAACTAAATATAAGATACTCTGGAAGTGTTACTTTCCTATAGTCAACTAAACATGCCAAAACCACTTCCCTAGACATCATATTTCTAGGAATAAGTTTCCCACAAAAAACATTATAATGAGGGAATTTTCTTTTGTGAACCAAACAAGCCCTTAGGATGACAAAACAATAAAAGGGTCTGAAGGGAAAGCATGGTGGATGTGGATTTATAATGTGGACCAAATAATTGTGATGATGCTAGGTGTTGTGGTTTATCTCTATGTAAGATCTTGCTATATTTTTAATTAAGGTTTTGGCTTTATATGCATAAGTTGCAGCTGTTATTCTAAATTCTGGTTTCTAATTTATTAAATATGTTATTATATTTTTTATGATAATATATTCTGTTATTTATTTTAGTACTTAATTTGAATATAGATGGTAGTCTTCCTAAATATTAGGATGCTTTGATATTTCTGAATAACATCTGTCACGTAGTTTTAGCTATTCTTTGTTAACTATTGTTATATTTACATCAGCATTGTATACATTGAAAGCATTTTTACTCTTCGAATACCTGCTTCTTTCTTTATGCATGCTCGTCTGATCCTGTCTTTTGATTGCAGTTACCAAGACCTTGATGCCCCAGAGGATGAAGTTACTGTTATAGATTACAGGAGCTTGTAGACTCTTCATTTGCTGTTATACTTTGGAAGCATATTTGTATCATAATTGAGTATAAGCTCAATAGCATGCCTGTAGTCTAATTGCAATTGACTTCGTTTGATGGATTTATGCACGTTTGTACCATAGCTATGTGAGACCTTTTGGTCATGCTCTTGTACGCTGCAGGAAGAGGTGACATTAATAAATATAATTTGATCAGGATTCTTGATGCGTTTGCATATGGAATACCAAATATTTACTTTGTCAGATTGTATGACCGTTTCTTCTTTTTTAAGTCAAGCTTCCCATCTTGGCTGAGGAGGCTGTCTTTTTAAGCAGAAAGAAAGGGCAGTCCAATCCCATCGTTGCGAGATCTGGGAAGCGTTCTGCGTATGGAGAGGTTGTTTCTGGATTTTAAACAATGAGGCAATTGTATCGTTGCCATTTAAAACCTCTAGTGATTGAAAACATCTCACAAAATGAAATTGTGATTTGAAACCTGTCTCATTTCGTGCACCTTGAATTTCGACTTGACAGTTCGCTAATCATCTTGATGGTAACAGGTTTGAATGCAATTATGAGTCTATGGATAAATCCGTGATAATAGGTTCGTGGTATTAATAGGGATGGATCAATCATATGTTCTTGGAAATTTTTCTCATGATCTTTTATAATATTAACGTTCCAACTGGAGCTGTGTTATCTTGAAAAAAGGGATGGTTCCAGACTGGAGGTTTGGTTAGTTTGTGCGACAGTCTTAGACAGTTCGGTTGCCGGTTGCCCTCTGTGTATTTGTGCGCCTGATGAGCTGATTCAAGGACCTAAATGACCAAGCTCAGAAGCATGTGGTGTGGCCATATTCGTTTCTTACGTGTATGATTTAAAGTTCTTCTAAAACTAGTTGCATGAAGTTCGGGCACAGAAGGTCAATTCAAGAGCAAAAACTGTAATACTTTACCAAAAAAAAAAAAAAAAACTGCAACTCGCACGATCGCAAGAGGGTTTCCAGAAGACCTGTGAGACGTTTCGTAAATCCCTCGCAGAAATTCGACAGAATTCAAATGATAGGAGTTAATTCATTCATTCCCAATTCAGTTATTATTTCCACCGTGGATTTAAAGAGTTAATCAATGTGATTTTTCAGCGGGCACTGGCTATAGATAGGGACGGCTCAGGCCTAAAGTCAAATATTAAAATAATTTTTTTTTCAAAAAAAAAAAATTTATATAAATTTTTTATAAAAATTTTAATTTTCTTTCTTTCTGAGATACAAAATTTTTAATTAAATTTTTATAATCATTTTTTTTTAATATTTCTTTTTCAATTGATAATATAGTTAATCCATTTATGATTTTATTAATTTTAATTTTAAAAAACTTTTTTTCTACCATAGAAATATTTACTAGAATTGTTAATATTATTCTAAAAGTAATATATGTATTTGGATCAACAAACAAAATTTCTAATTCAATGAACTAATTATTAAATAAAATAAAAATAATATAATAATATAATATAAATTTTAAATTAAATAAAAAATTTATAAAGATTAGAATAATGATATTTGATTGTCGAATGTTAATTATAAATAGAATAAATAATTAACTAATTATCTTGTGTTGTTATGTAGGACAGCAAGAGTGTAGAAATAAGTTAGAACTTGTTATCAAGAAGAAGAATAAATTAAGTTAAAAAAAATTAAAAAAAATTTTATAGGATGATAGTATATAGTCATTGCCATTGGGAACTGATAAGAGAGCATATGGGCTATGGGCCTATGGGCAGATGAAAGTGTTAACTAGCCTCCGACTTTTTCAACTACCGGACACCACGTAGCTTAAGTCTTGACTCTACCTGTCTGCATAAACGTCCGGAATAGAAAAGGTCGAAAGGCAATGCCTCCTTAGCTCCCCCAGTGGCTGTGCGAAGATGCAAAAAACCTCGTCAAAGAAGAGTCGGAGATCGGAGACACCTCTCAAGGCCTTCGGGCTCCACTGGACCGCTACCACCAGGACCAGGGCGGGTCACCATTTTTTCCATCGACGAGGCATCGGGGCGGGTCGCCTGTGATAATCATCGGGCTCGACATTGAGAACAGGAAAGCAAAAAGCGGAAAGCCGGTGGGTGGTGGCCCGTGCCATGCCTCTCCTTGTGGCCGTGTCGCCTAGCCCTCGCCTGCCTCAAGGACCAAGGCCTCTCTCCGCAAACTCTCCAACAAATCTTCTATCTTTGGCCGCTCGGCGATGATTTCCGACTGATCTCGTGCCCGTGGATGGTGGACCCAGGCTTTGGTAATTAGTACCACGATTTGGCTTCCGTAATGGCTAGCGGGACGTTGTTCTTCACATGGGTCGATGGATGGATGATTGGATGGGATGCATCACGTGGTCGCCAGTGGAGGGTCTGGGGGTCTAAAATAAGGGGGCACGGGGGCCTAAAGCAAGAGCTTTGGTGGCTTTGCCCTAGGCCCTAGCTATAGAAGTACAGAGAACCTACCATGATGAGTACTTCCATCAACCAGTTGGATGTCATGTAAGGATTTCTTGCAGGATCTCTAGGTTTCGCCTCAAAATTGAGATGCATTTGGACAAATGATCCAAATATTCATACATCTTTATAGATTTCAAAGTGATAAATAGGCGATCGAATTATTTATCCATCAACATAAAATTTTAAATAATTTAAATATCATGAAACAACTGCTGCATGAATGAGCCAATGTTCCAAATAGCTACTCAGAGCAATCTATTCAACTGCTAGCTTTGAATATTTATTCAAAACAACCTAAATATTTATCTATCTATATAGATTTTAAAATAACAACACGAGATGATTTGAATTATTCATTTATTACATAAATTTTAAAATTAAAATAGATTAAAAAAATATTTTTATCAATTTAAATAATAGATTAATATCATTTGCTGTTTCTTTTTCCGAAGAATTAGTTAGGAACAATTTACGGTTTGCGAACTTTAAAATTTTTGAAGTTTATAGATGTTTTTAAATTGACCTAAAATTGAGGGTATTTTATATAAATTTATTTTGGACCTGTCTTGATGATGTCCATGGACTTCCCGTAAATTTGTCCAACTCCCACTGCCCTAATCTTGCCATTATGCACCCTTCAATACCGTGGAAACCATGCAATTAATGATATTAATTATCAGGTAAATAATGAGTTTAGAAGTGACGTCTGACTGCAGGCAGGCATGATCTTTGAAAACCTCTTCGCTCCTCCTCTCCCTCCACTATTTAGGCCTGGGCTCTCTCTTCTCCCGTGCCCGTCCGCTCCCTCCTGTCCGTTTGTGACTTTGATGGAAGCTGCGCTGCGACGGCAGCCGTAGCGGTGGCGATCCGCGTACGCTACTCGCTCCTCCCCTCTCCCCCCTCCCCGACGATCGCCCTTTTCGCCCTCCGCCGTCACCGCCTCGGCCTCCGAATCCATCCTTGAGCCCTTCGCTGCTTCTTCTTCTCCCGTTCTTCACCCACCCTCCCACCGAGAGGACGAAGCTTTGCCTTGCGGGCTTCTCCTCTTCCCCTCCGTCGCCGGCCGCTCGCTTCTTTAGGACCCTCGATTCATTCCCTGTCATTTTGAAATCTTTTTTCTAGGGATTTCTCCTCATCAGAGAGGCCTTCTGGGATCAGATCCTCTACTGTTCTCCTTTCCTTCGTTCGCAGTTGGGTTCTACTCGCCCCACCTTCTACCATTAGGAAAAAAAAACCCCTTTTCTTCCCAGTTATAGGTACTCTTGGACTGTCTTTTTAATCAAATTGAAGTTTGGGGTTTGTTGCGGATTATTCTTTTAGAGTTGCACATCTTAAAGAGGCCGAATTTGACGACACCAGGTAACTCCATAAACTTGCATTTCTTTTCGTTTACCATCATCCTTTCAGGTCAGAATTATCAGTGCGGATTTCCTTGAAAAATAAGTACTTGTGTGGAAATAATTCTTTTTCCCGGTTGACTTTGTGTGATATATTGGTCATTAACACCCGCTGATGATCGCAACACTTCAGAAAGAGGCACTTCTCTTCCCAAGTTCATCCTTCTGAAGCACTGATAGCGATGTCTTCATCTATCATTTCTTTGTATAGATTTTATTTTTTATATAGATTTTATAAGAAAATTTACATAATAGATTAATTGCTTTTGAGGTACCTCTTGCTATCGGCTATGAAAACCATTAAAATTTTCTTAAATTTGCATTTGGCATTTTTGCAAATCTGATTACCTCAACTCCAGACGCGTAAATCTTTTATTATGTGCACCCGCCATATAATAAGAATGCCGCCTTTTTAAAAGACAGTGCCTCACTAAAAGAAAAAAGTAACGAAGAATACCATTGCTTGACATATAAAACTTGGGTAATGGAGAACAGAACACAAAGTAGCCCATAATATAGGCATCATAGTGTTCTGTACAACACTCTCTTTTTTTTCCAAAAAAGATCAAATTATATTCGTTGATCATAATTTCACAAACTTGGATGAAACAATGGGACCATCAAAAGTTCTGGGTGATACAATATATCTTTTTGCAACTTTTCTATGTCATATCTTCCAGTCCATAATATCTTCGTTTATATGAATTTATGGGTTGTAGCACATATATTCGCATCAGGGTATCTCCTGTTACTCGGCTAACTGGTAATGGGATGCTTATTTCAGCCAACGAGCAGTTACAACTGCATTATGGTGCGACTTGCTTGTCTTCTCTCTGAAGTTGGAGTGTGGCTTGCAACTTCCAGCCATGTTATGTGTTAGCTGAGATGGTGCGGTCGGTTGCAGATTTTGCAAACCAGGTATCTTTCACTGTTGACATGGGGTCAGCATCTGTTATTCTGTCTTTTCTTTATGTTTTGATCACTTGCAACCATTTTCTAAGCACGCTTTCTAAGCAAGACTTTCTTCTAACTTATGCTCTTGAGCATTCAGATCAAAGAATTGACTCCTGTTGTGCCACAGGCCCTTCTTGCTTATGGTTTGAATAGCTTGGAGCGTGCTCCAGATGCTCTGCATCTGTAGGTTTACCCCATCTTCATACTATAAACAGTAATGTTTGCTTTTTCAGTCATTCAATAACCCCACAATCAAAATCTGCCTTAAAGCATTGCTAATACTGAACGGCAATGAAAGGCATTAGATTTGCATTTTCCTGGCTATTTTTTTTGGATCTGATGATTAGCAACAGATTAACTGAGCTAAATGTACAGGAATTTTCATCATTAAATCCTTTGAGCCATTGACTTTTTTCTTTGTAAATTTGTAAATAAACTCTTGTCTGTTCTTCTGTAGTTATGGTTATTCAAAGGAAAGATTTGTCTGGTCATTGATACCTGCTGTTGGCATCTTTTGCCTGGGCTATGGTGCAACCATTGTGCATGGATTTCAGAATTTGTGTAGCTCTCATATATTTCATGTTTATCTGTCTCAGATGATTGCATAAGTTTAAACATTTTATAATGCTCTTATTTTGATTAAGATTGCTCTGCCAAAATTTTAAACATATTCACTCATTTATGTGCGTGGATTTCTTGAACAGCCTCCTGAAATATTCATTATGCTGCTTTAGTGATTCGTGGATCATTCCTGATTCAAGTTGTCTCAGCACATTCAAATTTTTGTTTTTCTGGTTTGGTCTAGGAATATAATTTTGATGACTTTTCCAGGTTTTCTGCTTGTTGCCATTAATGCTGTCAAGAAAAGTGTGGTTGCAGAAGGAATGAAAATGTGGGACCATATTTGGTGTGGTCATGATCCAACATCAGTTGCTGTTATGACAGAGGTGATTCTATGTTGGAAATAGCTGCAAAATATTTACTATTTTCAAGTATACGTATTTTCGACAAAATTCTAGTTACTGCAGCCGTTTTTTGCTTGCAATTTGACAACTCACATCATTCTGATATGGCTCAGATATTTAGTGTTCACTTATTGTTGGTTCTTTATGCCTCTGTCCATGATATGTTCATTGTGGTTCATGTTTTGGTCTTTCAACTAGTCCTTGTTATGCAGGATGGTGCTGCAGTACCAGGTCTGGCTATTGCTGCAGCCTCATTGGTGGCTGTTAATACAACAGGAAATGCAATTTATGACTTGATTGGTTCCATGATATTGGTAATTTACTTGGAAAGGTATGTTGTTTTTTCTTAGCCTCAATGTCTGACTCTTGACAATTATTTTTAGGTTAATTAATATACTTGTGAATGCTGGCAATTGACAACTATTTATGTATGAATGACTTTTTTTTATCTATTTGGATTTATATAGAACCTATTTATATTTTATCTCCAGGAACATACTTTTTGGTTTCTAAAAGCAAACATGTAAGATCGTTAGTATGTAGGAAAATTCTTATTGTGAAGGCCAAGGTTATATGTCTTGACGAGATGGGGGGCATCCCAGTCATCCCATCTCGTTTTTGTGAGAAGATTGGACTAGGACAGGTTCAAGATGCCGAAACCCATCCACTCAAAGAGAGAAGAAGAAAGAGAAGAAGGAAAGGAAAAAATAATGAAGAAATAAATAAAGTGAAAGGAAAGGAAAGGAAAGAAAGGGAAAAATGAAAAAAAAAGAGAAAGAAAGGAAAGAAGGGGAGAGAGACAGAGGATGTCTAGTAGGATGCATGATCGGAATTGTTGTCGGGATAGGACAGGATGGGATGGTGGGGCGTCTCGTTCTATGAGAAAATTGAAACATTTTTGTCGCACAAAATTTAAAACCTTGGTGAAGGCAACTATTTGAAGTATTAAAGGAATATTTATATAATGACTAGAGAAGTAATGCAACATTGCCAAAATTTATCCTTTTCACCTGGTGGCTAGACTTCTTTATGCCTAGCTCATAGGTTCGGGGTTTAAAATTGGTTTGATTTTGGTGGTGCTAACAGAACTTACTGATATATTGATGTTGGTACTTCTTGTTTGGTTCATTTCCACCCAATTTTATTTGTTTTCATCATTGGGCAATGTGGCTATGATTTGATATGGAGGTGATACACAAAATTTGGATTTAAAGGATAAGCTATAATATGATGTCTAGCTTGTTTCTATTTGAAGTCAATCTATGATAATAAGTGAATCATGGGCTATAGGGGTGGCAACGGGTTGAGTATGGATAGGGTCGATCGATATTCATACCCATCTTGTTAGAAAAAAAACCATACTTGTACCTGCCCCATACCCGTCTTGGGTCGGGCACCAAGGGCTTGGGTCGGGTTGGGTATACCCAAATCTATCTCCTTCATTCCCCATCTCCGCCGCCGCCCCACCACCACCTGCCGCCTCATCTCAAACCCTACAAAATATCATGCTTCCACCAAGATTCTAATATAGCCTTCTCAAGGTTTTGTTATTGAAATGCTAGTGTTTAAATGATGAAAAGCTCATTTTCGCTTGTACCAACTTAAACAATGCCAGTTCACTTAGAAAAAGCATGGTCTCAAATTCTGGTGGGATATCCTGTGGGACACCATCCTAAGTGTTAGGATAGGATTTTTCCATCTTTTTTTCCAGCAACCCGATTGGCATGTCTTGGGATATGCTTTGTCCCAAGTGTTGGGATCGGGCAAGATAGCGGAACGTTCTATTCCATGGGCAAACTGGGGCAGCCCCATCCCATGAGATTAGAAACCTTGAGAAAAAGTATTACCTCTAGTTCAGTAACCATAGATCTTTAACTAGTTCATAGTCAGAACATTCACTTGGTGGGGTGATGACATAATTGTACGGAAATAGCCAGTATGGTTTAGTATAAAACTTATTCCACTCTCCCTTCTTCTTTCTAACACTATGAGGAAAAATAGCATGGTTAAAGGGGTAGCACTTGTAAAACTGTAAGGAATATGATGGCTATGCCACCCCCCCCACAAGACCCCCTCCGGGCACGAAAACCCCACCAAACACCCCCCACAAAACAAAGGAAAAAAAGAATCCTAATTGCTTCTTCCTGTGTTGGGAATTAGATTTGCCTTACCAAATTATCTTTCTTTATTCACAAAGTGAGTTGGAAGATATGTTGGCTATAGGTTGAGCTTTATAAGATGTTTCGTATACTGAGCTGACACATCTTGTAATGCATAGTTGCAATATCACGATACGGTAATGTGGTTGAAAACTGATAAGTAACTGGAAGTCAGGGAAATGTTACAGAGGGATGGAGGGACTAAAAACATAAATGAAGACTCAGGGAAATGTTACAGAGGGTTGGAGGGACTAAAAGAATAAATGAAGAGTTTGATAAAAGGAGATAGTATTAGTAAACTTAAGAATGAAAGTGAATATAATTAATGACTTGTTTGCCATTTTTAATGAATAAAATGTTATTTTAAGCTTCATAAGAAATGATTTTGATGGGATAATATGTGAAGTATGAACTGACATCATTTTGTTTTAATTGAGATATCAACACTTGAAATCAGATTAAAATGACAAGTTTAATGGAGAAGCTTTGATAAGTGGCATCAAATCAATTACCATGCAGAGGTTCTCTTTTGCAGTGCTGGTTAAACAAAAACAGATTTTCATCTTTTTTAGCATCTGCTGTAGTTATCTTGATATTCCTTTGCAATATATGCCTCATGGTAGTGCAACTATAATTATGTCTTCCTATTGCAGATTGCTATATTTCTCATCCAGAAGATCAGGCATGCTTTAATTGGTAGGGCAATTGATGATCATGACATGTAAAGAGTACTTCAGTTTTTGAAATCTGATCTGGTGAAGATAATACCACAATATTCTTAGACAATTCCTTACATGTTTGGGCTTTGTAAATCTATATGTTAATTTGCCACAGGTTGTAGATGCTTTGTATGATTGCAAAAGCGAGGTAACTGGACCTGGATTTTTCATATTCAAAGCAGAAATAGGTAATCTTCTCATCCCTTATGATTTATGTGTAATACAGAGTTATTTTAAAATTATATGATTTTTAATATTTTCGAAGACCGGATTACTATCATTGTATGGCTAAATTCATGACTTAGGTGCCTTTCAGGTGGATACATGAAACCGGGAGCTGGTAAGTCATGGATAAATTTTATAAAGATCTATACCTTAGATAGTAATATACAATTTTATGTTCATAGTGTGATGTGGAAGCCCTTAATTTGATGGGTTGAAGCGTTTGCACGACTTGTTTTCTAGTAAGATCCCTGCATCTGAAATTCTTATAAAAAATGAAGGTAGTGAGGGTTCACCAGCTATGTTTTTTGGTATATTTTGATGTTAAGCTTGGAAGAGATTTTGGACCTTCATGGTCATTGGACATGTAGGCCATGAGGTGGCGTTTGGTGACCCAAATGGGCGCACCATAGTGATTTAAGATCATTGGTGATCCGAATCACCTTGGGGGTGATCTGATCCCCAATGATATAAGATCGCTCTATTTGGTAGGCTATGTTTCAGTGATTAAAGATCTCGGGGTATCCATGAATAATCTATTCGGTATTTTATGGTAATTCAAGATTACTGACCATATATTACCAAAACTATCCCCAATATATTCCATAAAAATATATTTATTAGTCCTATAAATTACTAATTTGATAAAGATGTATTAATTGTTATTGTAAGATTAATATTTTTATTTATACTTATAATATATTAGTTTTGATACTAATATTTATTTTGATTAGGATATAAAGCAAATAGAAGTAATGTATTAAACAATTTCATTATATAAATATAAGTACAATAATATATTTCTAATATATTTTAAAATTATCATTGAATAATAATTTGAAAATAATATGATTAATAATATATTAATTGTATAATATATTATCATAAATACAATACATATAATATAATATCATATATAATATTGATATAATATATTAATGGTATATTGATGTACAAATTTTTTTCATTGGATTGAAAGATATTTTTGTCCTCAAATTTCAAGATCATTATCCTGAGGTGATCTTGGATTCTTGACCTCAAGAATGGGTATCCATTGTAGGGTTGGGCATTGATTTGAGGAGTGGGGGTGATTTGGGATTATTGTCTCGTAGGATCACCATGGTGCAACAAAACATGGTACCCACATCACTCTTGATCTTGGAATGATCACCCCATACCAAAAACCCCCTAGGTGCCTACAAAACCAAGTCAAAACTCATTCGTGTAATATTTGGAGGAGAGAAAAATAGAGGGGTATAGAGGGAGGGACATGAATCGATGTTCAAATTAATAGCAAAACTTAGGACCGATGTAGTTGGAATAGTTTTGTCTGAGTTAATGGGGGCATGAGCAAAAACATGAGGTAAAAAGGGATGGTTGAAGTAGAGCAAACTGTTTTGCCTTTTTGTAGAATATCTTTATCCATTTTGTGAGAGATAAGTACCCAATTGTTATTTTTGTTTTCAACTCCTGTTTTAGTTCTTGGTAATAAAGGAGCATAGTTCCTTATGCCAGTTTATCCTGCAACCAAACACAGCTTAGGTTTTGTATTCTTTTTCATTAAAAATAAAGCTGCTTGTTTATAACACTTTGGAGGCATCTTTTGGTGTAGTTTGGATGGTGCACCTGCTTTATGTTCAATTCCCCTTTGAAAGAGAAGCATTCCCTTTTTTTCTGGACTTTCATCCTGTAAGTGATGCAGTTCTAAACTCTTTTTGCCGACAGTTCTAGCAATTAGTTTCCATCAATATTTTCTATTTCTTAGAACTTGAATCTCAACCTAATTTGTGATTCTGATTGTGACAGATTTCAATGGTGTAATGTCGTTGCAAAATTATTTGGAAAGAACTGGACATAGAGAATGGTCAAAACAGGCATGTTATCATTGTAGTTGAATTTTGCTGCTTTTTTTCCCTAGTTGTTTGCATAATGTACCTAGGTTTTGTACTAGTATGCTAGTTTTCTTTCAGTATTTATTTGACCTGGTTTCAGTATCTTTTTTCTCGTGAAGTGTACAACCCTAGGGCAACTAACAATAGCAGGGTGTCTTTGGTTGTTCTGTGCATGCTGCGTGCTTTTAGACTAGAGTAGGTTTTCTACAAGGCAATGTTGAGGCCCTCAGAGTTGTATGGGATAGAATGTTGGACTATAATAAACTAAAAGGATGCACATGGTTTAGAATACAACTGGTTGTGTGGTCATATCTGTCATGGGTGGTAGGGATATGGAGGAAGCCTTGACGTTCCACCAAGATAAAATGGCAAAAAAACCATTATAACATGGACATGTAGAAAAAGGATAGGAGGCATGCCAAGGAGAGGGTCATAAGGCCTGTTGGTGCAGAATCTGGTCGACGCCGGATCAAGCTGGAGCTGAGGAAGAGGTCGCCGCCGGTGACCTGCAAAATAAAGTCCTATCCGAAGTTGGTGGTGGTGGGTTCGGAAGGACCCTCCGACGATCAAGTCAGCTCTTCTGACCAACAGAAATGGAGTGCTCAGGAAAAAGTTCGGCAGAGTTTTGGGAAGGAGAAGAGAGCTTAGAGAAAACGTATCTGGAGGGTCTCTTTTATAGATGAAGCCCGGAGCAGACTGATAGTGACAGCCATAGCCGTCCGGTAGCTGGCCGCTCAGGACCGTGCGAGAGGGGCGCCGCCTGCAGCAGACTGATAGTGACAACTGTAGCCGTCCGGTAGCTGACCGCTCAGGGCCGCGTGAGAGGGGTGCCGTTTGTAGCAGATTGATAGTGATAGCCATAGCCGTCCGGTACTGAGCCGCTCGGGATCACGCGGAGGGATGAAGATCTTTGACGTATGTCAATTCCAGAGGAGTTCGGACTCTTAAAGGGAATACGGTTAGAGGGGATCACCTGGGAGAAATACTACTTGAAATCTGGAAGTAACCTGCTGGAGAAATCTGGATGGAGTTCGACTGATGGAGAAGTTCAGAAGGAGTCCAATTGGTGGAGAAGTTCGACTGAAGGAGTTCGATTGGTGGAAAAGTTCGGCTGAAGGAGAAGTCCGGAAAGAGTTCGGCTCCTGGAGGAATCCGACCGAAGGAGAAGTCTGGAAGGAGTTCGGCTCCTAGAGGAATCCTTCTGAAGGAGAAGTCCGGAGGTTTTGGACTTCTGTCCTAGAGGAATCCGACTGAAGGAGAAGTCTAGAAGGAGTTCAGCTCTTGGAGGAATTCATCTGAAGGAGAAGTCTGGAGGGAGTTCGGCTTTTGAAGGAATTCGACCGAAGGAAAAGTCTGGAGGGAGTTCGGCTTCTAGAGGAATCCAACGAAGGAAAAAGTTCGAAAGGAGTTCGGCTCCTGAAGGAATTCATCTGAAGGAGATGTCCGAAAAGAGTTCGGCTCCTGGAGAAATCCATCTGAAGGAGAAGTCCGGAGGGAGTTCGGCTCTTGGAGGAATCCGATTGAAGGAGAAGTTCGGAGGGAGTTTCGCTCTTGGAAGAATCCATCTGAAGAAGTTTGGAAGGAGTTCGGCTCCTGGAGGAATCCATTTGAAGTAGAAGTTTGGAAGAAGTTCGGCTCTCGGAGGAATTTGACTGAAGGAGAAATTCGGAAGGAGTTCGACCGTTGGAGGAGTTTAACCGCTGAAGGAGTTCGGCTGGAGTTCGACCGCTGGAGGAGTTCGACTGGGGTTCGGTCGCTGAGGAGTTCAGCAGGCTGGAGGAGTTCGGCTAAGGTTCAGCCGCTGGAGGAGTTCGACTGGGGTCCGGCCGTTGGAGGAGAATTTTCGATCGAAGCTCTTCCGTGATTACCAATTGCATTAGGCTAAGCATCAGGCTGGACTTCGGTGGGAGCGGGGTTTATCCCTAATAAGGCTCTATAAAAGAGTCATGAAAGTGGAGAGGATAACCTACAATAATCTGAAAATAACTCATGATATATGAGAGCTAGTAAAATGTTGCGTAGACTTGGAAGTTGTGAACGTTAAGGACTTATGAGGTCTATCGAAAATAGGTGGGATGGTGCTTTGCAGCGGTTATGATTTCATTATCTTAGGAGCTACATGTCATCTAATATCTGGATTTATTTTCTAGGAGCTATATGATTTCATTTTATGGTGCTTCTTATGTCTGTACTTGCACATTGTTGTTCAACAATGCTCAGATTTTGCGGCAACTAACTATAGCTGCACTCTCTATTAAGTAATGTGTTTAGATGCTTTAAGTTACATTTGTTAGCATGTTGGATAAATTAGGTCTAAAAATCAGTATATGAAAATATTTTTTTGGCACTTATCTTCATTATGACTAACTTCTATTTTAATTTAACAAATCAAAATTTCTCTAAGCTTTTATTATGAGCAAACCCCCCTATTTCTTTTTTTTTTTGGCATGGCCAAGTTGTTCTGATATAATTGCCATTATTCTCTCTCCCCCCAATTTTAGTTGACCTTATTATAAGCATCTATTATGGATGAAACTAAGGAACCATCGTTAGTGCGGAGGAAGCCTATATGGATCTTAGTCTAATAGTATGTCATATTCGAGCAATGTTTTAAAAGGTGGCTGCAGTATGTGGGAGGTCAAGGGACTGCATAGTGCATAAATGTTATGCGGTTGCATATATGGGCACACGTGCGGTTAGTATTTTAAATATTTAAATTAATAAAATATGTTTAATTATTTTTATAATAATAATGATATTAATAAATAATTATTATTAGGGATAAACTTCGCTCCCACCGAAGTCCAGTCTGATGCTTAACCCAATGCAATCGGTAATCACGGAAGAGTTTCAGCGGTCAAACCTTAGCCGAACTCCTTCAGCCGGCCAAGCTCCTCAGTGGCCGAGCCCCATTCGAACCCCTTCAGCAGGTCGAACCCCAACCGAACTTCTTCAGTTGGCCGAATTCTACAGCAACCGCATCCCAGCCGAACTTCTTTTCGATTTCTTCTTCAATCGGACTTCTATAGGAGCCGAACTTCTTTCGAATTCCTCCTTTAGTCGGACTTCTATAGGAGCCGAACTTCTTCCGGATCTCTCCTTCAGTCGAACTCCAACAGGAGCCGAACTCCTTCCGAACTTCTTCTTCGACCGAACTCCTCCAAGAGCCGAACTTCTTTCGGATTTCTCCTTCAGTCGGATTTCTATAGGAGCCGAACTTCTTTCGGACTTCTCCTTCGGCCGAACTCCTTCCGGATCTCTCCTTCAGCTAGCGTTCCTTCCGGATGATCTCCTCTAGTCGTATTCACTTTGGGAGCCCAAACTCCTCTGGAATTGGTATATGTCGGAGTTCTTCATCAACCAATGTCTGCTTTCTCCGAACTACGGCTATTGAATTTCGACGAACGGTCGCCATCGGTCTGCTATATGTGACGCTACAGACGGCGCCCCCCTCCGTGACAGACTCCACAAGGCCTCGAGTGGCTCGCTATTGGATGGTATGGCTGTCACTATCAGCTTGATGACACCTTCCTCTCCATACCGAACTCCATGCGGCCTCGAGCGATCCGCTATCAGATGGTATAGCCGTCACCATCAATCAAGCTCCGTCTATAAAAAGAAACCCTCCAGATACATTTTCTCTAAACTCTAGGCTCTAAACTCTAAGCTCTCTTCTCCTTTCCAAAAACTCAGCCGAACTCTCGCCTGAGTACTCCATTTCTATTGGCTAGAAGAGCTGACTTGATCGTTGGAGGATCCTGCTGGAGCCACCATCACCGACTCCGGACGGGACTTTGTTTTGCAGGTCACCGACGGCGACCTCGTCTTCCTCGACTCCAGACCAATCTGGCGTCAATCAGATTCTGCATTAACAAAATTGGCGCTAGGAGGGCCTGTCTCTGAAATACCCTTATTCTTAAAGGAGTGCTTAGCCGACCCTACCGACCTTCTTCTCTAAGGTTCATCTCCACTTTCTTCCTCAATCCCAAGAAATGCCTCAAAAGAAGGCGACTATCCGGAGATCTACCGCGTCTGCCGTCAGATCTGAGTCGAATCCATCCACTCCTGCTCCATCACCGGCACTTCAACCTCCATCTCCACCGACGGCAATGGTAGATCCGGAGCAGTTTAACCTACTGATGCAGTGGGTTCAGGGCCTCATCGAGATAGTGCAGACAATGCGGCGGCCCCCGACGGCGACTCCACCAGAAAATCCGCCATCAGCATGTCGAGAATCGATCCCAAGGAAGAGCATTTGGGCTAGCATGCTCGTCGCCGTTGGGAAGGAGAAACGGAGAGCAGAGGATTCAAGTTCGGATCATGGTTCTCCTCTGGAGGAGATCTTCCACATCTGTAGCCAGAAGTCCTCTAAGGTCGGCGACCGAGACGACGTTCTCAATCACAAACTGCGGGAGATGGACCGGCGGATTGAGGAACTCCGCCATGTCATCCCGACTTGCTGTGACGACGTCTGCACCGATCCTCCTTTCTCTCTCCGAATTATGCAAGGGCCCATTCCATCGAACTTCAAGCTCCCTCAATTTGAAAGCTACGATGGAACCTCTGATCCGGTTGATCATCTAGAGGTCTTTCGGATCATGATGCTACTTCATGGCGCACCAGACGTCATATTATGCCGAGCTTTTCCATCTACCTTAAAGGAAGCCGCAAGAAATTGGTACTCGACGTTGAAGCCAGGTACGATCTTCTCTTTTGACCAAATGAGCCATCAGTTCGTAGCTCACTTCGTCAGTAGTCGATGTCCATGCCAAGGTTCGGATTCCCTGATGAATGTCAAGCAGGAGAAAAAATCCATCCGGGCTTATATCATCCGGTTTAACGCTGCGGCATTGGAGGTATGGGATCTGAACCAGTCTGTTACAATGGCCGCACTCAAGGGCGGCCTTCAGAAGAACGATTTGCTATTTTTTCGAAAGAAGAAGTGCCTCAGAAACTTTGCTGATCTGCTAGCTCGGACCGAGAGATATGTCCGTGCGGAAGAAGCCTTCAAGTTGAAGGATGAAGAAACCGTAGGAGAGCGGTGGGCGGACGAGTCTAATAGACCTACCGTCGATGGAGGGCCGAGTGAAGTTCGGCCGCGCTGACGGACTTCCTCCGAGCGCAAGCGAGTCCGAACTCTTTCTTGAGCTCGTCATCAAGAAAGTTCCGACAGAAAGATGGGAAAAAGTCCTCCCCTCGGAAGGTTCCGCAACTACGTCCCCCTTAACGCTCCTAAAGCTCAAGTTTTGATGAAAATTAAGAATCAGCTACCAAGATCAGAAGAATTATGATCTTCCCCAAACAAGCGCGATCAACGTAGGTACTGCCTCTACCATCGTGACCACGGCCACGATACTGAAGAATGCATTCAGCTCCGAGACAAAATTGAGGAGCTCATCAAGAGGGGGTGGTTGGATCGATTCCTCAGATGCTAATCTGAAGCAGGAGAAGATTGGCCAAGGGCGTTGCCATAGCCAAAACCATCAATAACGGAGGAACAAGGAGGTCGGCCGCCTCCCGGCATCATCAATGCTACCTCTAGGAGGGGCTTGGTACTTCGGTGAGCCTTCATCTTCCAGCCTCAAAGCCAAGAGAAGCTTGTTCTAAATTGAGAAGGCCTGCATGAGATAGAGGTCGTCCGGCTCGGAACTTATTGTCTGAAGGAACTCGGAGGAGCAACGCTCCCACGACCCTGAAATATAGAGAATCTGAGGATGTGCTGTCAGAAATTTTTCTTCAATAAAATTCTTCCATTTCAATATTATTGTTTCTTGATGTAAAAACTATGTGATGACAGAGAAGAAACAGTCAATAGTGGCCGTGTTAAGAACAGGAGGAGAACCTCATCCTAACATGAGCAGGTCGAAGTTTTTCAACCTCGATCAGAGATAAGATTTCTCTCAAGCTTCAGAGTCTACGTCAACAGGAGATAAGATCTCCTTCAACCTCGGCTAGAGATAAGATCTCTCCGAGCTTCAGAGTCTACGTCAAAGGAGATAGATCTCCTTCAACCTCGGCTGGAGATAAAATCTTTTCCGAGCTTCAGAGTCTATGTCAATAGGAGATGAGATCTTCTTCACCTCGGCTAGAGATAAGATCTCTCCCGAGCTTCAAAGTTACGTCAATAGGAATGAGATCTCCTTAACCTCGGTCAGAGATAAGATCTCTTCCGAGCTTTCAGAGTCTACGTTAATAGGAGATAAGATCTCCTTTAACCTTGGCTGGAGATAAGATCTCCCCTAAGAGTCTACATCAATAGGAGATAAGATTTTCTTCAACCTCGGCCGCCGGAGATAAGATCTTTTTCGAGCTTTTACGTCAACAGGAGATAAGATCTCCTTCAACCTCGGCTGCTGGAGATAAAATCTCCCTTGAGCTCCACCTTCAACCTCGGTTGGAGATGAGATCTCTTCCGAGCCTCAACTTCAACTTCAACTTCGGCTGGAGATGAGATCTCCTCCGAGCCTCAACTTCAATTTCAACCTCGACTGGAGATGAGATCTTTCCTCAGCCTCGACTTCAACTTCAATCTCTGCTGGAGATAAAATCTCCTTCGAGCTTCAACTTCAACGGGTGCAGAGCCCAGAAAGAGACTTTGGCAGTCGTCTTTTTGTACTCCCTTCGAATTTTGAACTCGGAAGTGGGAGGGACTATTGTTGGGGATAAACTCTGCTTCCGTCAAAGTCCAGCCTGATGTTTAGCCTAATGCAACCGATAATCACGGAAGAGCTTCAGCGGCCAAACCTTAGCTGAACTTCTTCAGCCGATCGAACTCTTCAGCGGTCGAGCCCCAGTCGAACCCCTTCAGCCGATCGAGCTCCTCAGTGGCCGAACCCCAGCTGAACTCCTTCAGCCGGCCGAGCTCCTCACCGGCTGAACCCCGGCCGAACTCCTTCAGTCGGCCAAATTCTACAGCAACCACATTTCAGTCGAACTCTTTTTCGATCTCTTCTTCAGTCGGACTTCTACAGGAGCCGAACTCCTTTCGGATCCCTCCTTCAGTTGGACTTTTATAGGAGCCAAAGTTCTTCCGGATCCCTCCTTCAGTCGGACTCCAATAGGAGCCGAACTCCTTCCGGACTTTTCCTTCGGTCGAACTCCTTCAGGAGCCAAACTCCTTTCGGATCTCTCCTTCGGTTGGATTTCTACAGAAGCCGCACTCCTTCCGGACTTCTAATTTGGTCGAACTCCTCTAGGAGGCGAACTTCTTCCGAATCTCTCCTTCAACTAGCGTTCCTTCCGGATAATCCCCTCTAGCCGTATTCACTTTGGGAGTCCGAACTCCTCTGGAATTGGTATATGTTGGAGTTCTTCATCAACCAATGCCTGCTTCCTCCGAACTATGGCTATTGAATCTCGACGAACGGTCGTCATCAGTCTGTTATAGGCGACGCTACAGACGGCGCCCTCCTCTATGACAGACTCCATCAGGCCTCGAGCAGCCCGCTACTGGACGGTATGACTGTCACTATTAGCCTGACGACACCTTCCTCTCCGTATTGAACTCCACGCGGCCTTGAGCGGCCCGCTACCAGACGGTATGGCCGTCACCATCAATTAAGCTCCGTCTATAGAAAGGGATCCTTCAGATACGTTTTCTCTAAGCTCTAAGTTCTAGGCTCTAAGCTCTAAACTCCAAGCTCTCTTCTCCTTTCCAAAAGCTCAATCGAATTCTCGTCTGAGCACTTCATTTTTGTTGGCCAGAAGAGCTGACTTGATCGTCGGAGGGTCCTGCCAGAGCCACCACCACCGACTCCAAAAGGAACTTTGTTTTGCAGGTCACCGACGGCGATTTCGTCTTCCTTGACTCCAAACCAATCCGGCGTCAATCAGATTCTGCATCAACAATTACATTTGCAACTAGTGCTTACTATTTAATATTTGATTCTTAATAGTGATAATTAACATATTGACATTGTTGATATATGTGTATTTGGCTAACTAGAAACCCACATCCAATCCGACCATTAGCTCAAGCCTGCCTTGTTCAGATGAGCCTGCATAATATATGTGGTCAATGTATATGGTTGTATACTGATAAGTTATATATGCAGTGGCACGATCCTAATCCTACTGCATATGCAAAGTGTCAAACAAACTTTTCCATCCATATGCAGCTCGACCACATATGTCATTTTTTAAGGAAAACCCTATTAGAATAAATACCAAAGGGGCAAAAAGTGTGCCTGAGGCAGCGATTTTTAATTGGCTTTCATGCTGGTTTCACTTTAAGCGAGTACCTGGTAATTTGTTTGCTTTTATTAGAATAAACTAGTCAACAATTCATGCCATTTGGCAAGATAATGCAGATTGGTCACATACAGAAAGATCTTGTTCATTTGTTATGAATATATTGCAAGGAAGGACAACCAAAAGTATTGTCCACACTTCTGCCGTGGCCATATATTGCCTGTGCCGATCTTTTGTTATCTGAATATATATTTGTTAAGTTTATTTATTTTTCTTTCCGAAATTATAACTTTTGATGTGAAACAAAACCAGACCGGATTGTAGTCTTGCTGGAATGGCAAAATCAAGATTTTGAGCCTTATTCTGCGCAGGCAGTGAAAATTCATAGATATGCAAAATAGTAGGCTGCCGTCCAGCATTTAATTATTAAGATACTGCCTTGCTTCTAAATTTCCTGCCATGTCGTTTTTCTTATCAGCATCTCTTTCCTGAACTTTTTGCTTGAACCTGACTCCACTCTTATGACTGTTAATCCATGTGATGTGAGGACCATTTTTTTTCCTTTTATTTCTTCTATTTTCTTGGGAGTCTTGTTATTAAGAATTCAGTTCTGCCAGTACAGTCCATAAATCAAGTTATTTTTACTTGTTGGAGATGAAACCCAACTAGTTTCTTCTATGAATGTCCCTCTACCAGTTCACAGGCCAAAAGTCTTCCAGGCATATAGCAGCTACCAGTGTTTGCCAGCCAGTTTTTTGCTCCTTGTATCGTATACAATTCTTTTTCAGGCACATCTTAATTTTAGTTCTGCTGCGTCATGAAACTAAACACCTGGCATTGCTACAATTTTGAAAAGGACATTATTCATCTCTTGAGCATTTACTGGGACGAGTTTCAATGCAGCACACAAGTTTACTGGGATGGTACACTAATTAACGAGTTTCCAATGCAGCACACAAGTTTAATGGGAATGGTACGCTAATTACCAACACTTGCTGATTCTATCGCACTCTTCAAGGTCATGGCTGGTTATGGTAAGTGTAACGAGTATGCTTTACATGAACCTCCCCCCCTTTTTCTTTCCTTTTTTTTTCCAGCTTTTCTGAAATGGATTATAAATAATTTATTATGAAAGGTGGGGACGTTCTTGAAGCTGTTGGCAGTGAGGTGGATCGACTTGAAAGTGAGATTCAGAAGATTGTCCCCAGGATCAGGCATGTTGTTATTGAGGTGCACAATCTGCCAATATGGTTTCCAATTTGTGTGGCTAACATAGACTGACCATTTCTTTCGGGTCGTTATATTGTTCACCAAATTTGTCACTAGTCGTGTTCGATGGGCTTCAATTTCATTTCTGTGAAGCCATTTGTTGATACATTGGCTGCTGAATATATTATAGAACTATACTTGGTAGAGCACAAGAAGCTATGGTCTTTTACAAAAAGTAATACGTGGGGTTTTAGAATTATTGCAGAGGTGGTTCAAACAACAAGCAGCTCAGATTCCAGACTTTACTCGGCAAACTTGGATGCCCTGTCTGCCATTTCTTTCCGTCTGAAAACTTATTAGTCTGATCAGATTCACCATGGACCACTAATAATTTAAACCATTTTCCCCTTTCTTCATGAAATGTGTAATAACAACACGTGCTACAATGTATTTAATTTTTACTATTACTGAACTATCAGCGTAGAATAAGCTTGGTCGAAGAAGAGGCACGCGCGGGTTATGCGTTGCTAGCCTAGATCTATGAATGGGTTGGATTCGGATCGGAATTTGAATATCTAGATTCGGATTTGATTTTAGTGATTGGTATCAGATCTGGATTCGAATATCCGATGGGTCTGATGAAGTATTAGATTTAGATTTTAATGGATCTTAGGTCTCCATATCTAATTTCGGGATTCGAAAATAAGAGAGGGAGAGATTAAGAGAAGGAGATCGAGAGAGGGAGGGGTTCGTCGATCCGGTTGCTCGTTGGTCATCCAAGAGAGCGAGAGACTAAGACCAAGAAATCAAGAGAGGGAGAGGAGAGGGTTCGGTGGCTTACCAGCCACCGGCGAGAAAGAGAGAGAGAGAGAGGGGATTTGGCTGTCGGTGAGAGAAATTGAGAGAGGGAGAGACAAAGAGGGAGATCAAGAGAGGGAGAGGAGGGGTTCCATCGTGGGGTCGTTTTGATCGCTCGCAGCTGTTGGCGAGCGAGATCGAGAGAGGGAGAGAGAGGAAGGAGGTCTGCCTACAGGCGAAGGAGATCAAGAGAGGAGAGACGAAGCGAAGGAGAGAAAATCGAGAGAGGGAGGGACAGATTTTGTCATGGCATCGTTTCGATCGAGAGAGGGAGAGAGAGGAAGGAGGTCTGCCTACAGGCGAAGGAGATCAAGAGAGGAGAGACGAAGCGAAGGAGAGAAAATCGAGAGAGGGAGGGACAGATTTTGTCATGGCATCGTTTCGGTCGCTCGCGGCCATCGGCGAATGAGATCGAGAGAGGGAGAGGGTTCGGTTGCCGGCGAGGAAGATTGAGAGAGGAAGATAAGGAAGGGTTCCGGTCGCACGTCGGCCATCGATGAGCGAGATTGAGAGGGAGAGACTGTGAGAGAGGGATGGGTTCCATCGTGGGGTCGTTTTGCTTGCCGGCAGCTGGCAAGCGAGATCGAGAGAGGGAGAGAGAAAGGGAGGGCATTCGACCGCTGATGAGTGAGATCAAGAGAGAAAACCAAAAGAAAGAGAAAGGATATTTTTTATTATTTTATATATATATATATATATATATATATATATATATATCGGATCTGGGTATTAAATATTCAGATCCTATCCATTTATATTATAGTTTATCAAATTTATATTCGAATAAACGGATCTGATACTAATATTAGATTCGGACGTATTGAATAAATATCTATGAATCTTGAGTCTGAATTCGGTTCGTCGACAGCTCTATGCTATCCACGTTTTTCTCCGTGACATTCTGCTTGAGGCAATGGTCCTCTTCTCCTCTGTGGTTGGCCCCAGCACTCGTCGCCGGATTTGGTCAGCGGAGCGTGGCTGCGGCCGCCATGCTCCAGCTGACTTCCATTTAGTCTCGATTTCCAGCGTCACCACGGCGGATGACTTATGGCATGGCTTCTTACAAACGCTAGATTCTTCTGGACCATAAGGCTACAGCCAATTGGAAAGAGTCATTCTTTTATATCATAAACCAAGGCTGTAGTGTTGCTACTTGTTACCATACCGTGAAACTTAATAATCTCAAAAACCTTATCATATGTTATGCATGCTATATGTTGGGGATAAATCCCGCTCCTACCAAAATCAAGTTCGGCGCCCAGCCTGATGCGGTCAATAGCCATAGAAGAGTCTCAGTGGACGCGTGTTAGCCGAACTCCTACATCCGGCCGAATTTCTCAGCGGCCGAACCTCAGTCGAAGTCCTTCAACCGATCGAACTCTCAAGCGGCCGAGCTTCATACTCCCAGCGGCCGAACTCCTCAGGCAACCATTCTTTCAGCTGGTCAAGCTCCTTCGGACAACCAGCGCCCGAACTCCTCAGCAGTCGGCAGCGGGCCGAACTACTTAGCTGTCGAACTACTTCTGATTACTCAATCACCGAGCTTCAGTCAGACTCCTACAAAAGCTGAACTGTCTCCGCATCGTTACGGCTAGGCACCTGCAGGAGCCGAACTCCCCCCAAAGCTTCCTCTCGGGCCGAGCTTCTAAGGAAGCCGGACTCCTTACGAAACCCTCCAGCGATCGAGCTTATACGGAAGTCGGACTCCGCGCGGATTTCTCCAACGATCGAGCTTCTAAGGAAGCCAGGCTCCCTACAGACTTCTTCAGTGGACGAGCTTCTTAATAGCCGAACTCCTTATGATGGATTACTGCAGGCGATCTCGCTACGGTTACACGACAATAACGATCGGCAATAACGATCGGCATTTATCGGCAATAACGATTAGCAATAACGACCGACATTAATCAGGACAGTTACGATGCTCATTAATCAAGATGGTTACAACAAGCTCCCTCTATAAAAAGGACCCTCCGGATACCCTTAGGCCAGGTTCTGAAAATTTTTTTCTCTTCCTCTATACTCTACCGAGCATTCCATTCCTGTTGACGAGAACTGATTTGAGCGTCGGAGGGTCTTGCCGGAGCCACCCCCCATCAGCTCCGAGCCAGACTTTGTTTTGCAGGTCCCCGACGGCGACCTCATCGACGTCAACTCCAGCGACGACCAATTTTTGCGTCAACAGATTGGCGCTAGAAGGAGGACACTACCGGCAAAGATCCCCTCTTAAAGGAAGCCGGTGTGCTTTTGTTCTTAAAGGAGTGCTCGAGAAATCTCTCTTCCTCTTAATTCAAATTCCCTTCCAATAGAAAAAGATGCCCCCCAGGAGAGCCTCCACCCGGAGATCGGCGGCCTCCGCAGCTCGATCCCATTCGAGTCCGTCCGCTCCTGCTCCAGCCCCGGTGACCCAGGCTCATTCTGCAGCCCGACGATCGGCACAGCCTCTGCGGCCCGATCCCGTCCGGGTCCGTCCGCTACCGCTTCCAGGCCCCGACGGTCCAGGCAATCGGTCTGTGGCCGCGGTAGACGCTGAACAGTTCAACCTGCTCGTCCAGCAGGTTCGTGGCCTCACTGAGGCAGTTCAGGCGGTGCAGGCCATGCACCAGCAGGCCGCCGTACCAGTTCAATCGGCGCAGGATTCTCCAGAGCCGTGTGGTCCAGTCCAGAGGCAATCGACATGGGCTACCCGACCTCCAATCCCCGAAAAAAGGAAGGCAACGGAAGGAGAGCCCTTGTTTGGACCGCAGCTCGTCCCAGGGAGAAGCTTTGCACCCATTCAGCAGGAAGACTTTGGAGATAAGAGATCGTGAAGATCTTCTGGATCGAAGGCTTTTAGAAATGAGCCGACGAATCGAAGAACTCCGCCATGCTCCCTCCTCATACAGTAATGAGATCCGAACTGACCCTCCTTTCTCGCAGAAAATCATGCAGGAACCGGTCCCGCCGAACTTCAAGCTCCCACAGTTCGAGAGCTATGATGGGACCACCGACCCAGTCGACCACTTGGAAGCCTTTCGAACGACGATGCTGTTCCATGGAGCGCCAGACGCCATCCTGTGCCGGGCTTTTCCCTCTACCCTTAAAGGAGCCGCTAGGAATTGGTACTCGGTGCTCAAGCCGAGTACCATCCTGTCGTTCGATCAAATGAGTCAACAATTCGCGGCCCATTTCGTCAGTAGTCGGCGCCCACGCCGAAGTTCGGACTCCCTAATGGCCATCAGGCAGAAAGAGGGGGAATCCATCCGGGCTTTCATTTTTTAATTTAATACTGCTGCACTAGAGGTCCGAGACATGGACCAGTCGGTCGCCATGGCCGCTCTTAAAAGCGGCCTTCAGAAGAACGATCTATTGTTCTCCCTGGAAAAGAAGCCTCCCAGGGACTTTGCCGACATGCTGGCTCGGGCCGAAAGTTATGGCCGAGCAGAGGAGGCTTTCGAGGCTAAGGACGGCGAAGTCAGCGGCTAATCGGCAGGCTAGATAGATCCGCCGAAGAAAGGAAGCGGACTGAAGCTCGGCTGCATTTTCGGACTCTCCCTGGTCGCGAGCAAGCCCGAACTTCTCCTCAAGCTCGGAAGCGGGGAAGCCCTGACGGAAGGACGCGCCGAGGTTCTCCTCAGCGTCGAAGTTCTCCCCGACGACGATGATTTCACAACTACATCCCCCTTAACACCCCAAAGACTCAAGTTCTGATGGAGATCTGAGAACGACTTCCAAGATCAGAGAGAATGCGTTCCCACCCTAACAAGCACAATCCCAACAAGTTCTGCCTTTACCATCGCGACCACGGTCATGACACTGAGGAGTGCATTCAACTACAGGACGAGATCGAAGAGCTCGTCAGGCGAGGCAGACTAAGCCAATTTCTTCGAAGATGGTCTGAGGAGAGGGAAGATCGGTCGAGAGCGCTACCGCCAAGTGGGGAAAATCGATAAGAAGATCAGCCGCCCCTTGGCGTCATCAATACTATTTTAGGGGGACCTCAGCAAGGGGAAACCAGCAGGTTCAAAGGATCGATGAAGAAGCAGAGGATCATGGAGCCTGTAGCCTTCACTGAGGAGGACGGTCAGGGAATCCAATTTTTGCATAATGACGCAGTTGTAGTTTCATTGAATATTGCTAACTATGATGTACGCCGCATTCTGGTAGATAATGGAAGTTCGGCTGATGTGTTGTTTTACGATGCCTTCTCAAAAATGTTCCTACCAGACGATCGATTGGGGTCGATGAATTCTCTGCTAGTTGGATTTGCTGGCAACACCATACCAGTCGAAGGTATCATAACTTTGACCGCAGCAGCAGGGCAGCACCCAAAGTGGGCCAAAGCTCGGGTCGACTTCCTAGTCGTAAAGACCCCGTCCGTCTATAATGCGATCCTCGGCCGACCTAGTTTAAATGCACTTCGGACGGTAGTGTCGATTTATTACTTGAAGATGAAGTTCCCTACGAGCTATGGGGTTGGAGAAGTCAGAGGAGACCAGGCTCTAGCGAGGTATTGTTACTCGATCGCCTTGTATAAGGGAGATCAGCCCGACCCCTGTTTTGTTGATGGACTGGACATCCGCAACGATCTCACTGAAGAACGAGCTGAGCCTGTAGAGGACCTCATCTCTATGTCCTTAAATGACGGAAGCTCAGAGCATATAGTGCAGATCGGCTCCAACCTGGCGGCCGAGGTTCGGGAGCAGCTCGTCGCTTTCCTCAGAAGGAACGCAGACGTCTTCGCTTGGACCCCAGCGGATATGCCAGAAATCGACGCCGAGGTCATGGAACATCGACTGGCCGTCGATTCGAAACACCGGTCGGTAAGAGAAAAACTACGCCAACATGCCCCGGAGAGACAGAAAGCGATCGCTGAAGAAGTAGATAAACTCCTCAAAGTCGAGCTAATCCGGAAAGTTCACTACCCGACCTGGGTTTCGAATGTGATTCTTGTCAAGAAAACAAACAACAAGTAGAGGATGTGCGTCGACTTCAAAAAGTTAAACAAGGCTTATCCAAAGGATAGCTACCCCCTGCCCAGGATCGATCAGTTGGTGGATGCAACCTCGGGTCATGAGTTCCTCACCTTTATGGACGTCTTTTTTGGTTACAACCAGATACGCATGGCGCCTGAAGACGAAGAAAAAACAGCCTTCATCACTAACCGAGGTCTTTATTGCTACAAGGTCATGCCTTTTGGACTCAAGAATGCAGGAGCAACATACCAGCGTTTGATCAATAAAATTTTTAAGGAGCAGATCGGCCGCAACATGGAGGTGTACGTAGATGATATGCTCGTCAAAAGTCGAGCTTCAGCTGACCATCTGGCCAACCTTGAAGAGACCTTCAGTGCACTCAGGAAGCATAAGATGAAGCTGAACCCTACCAAATGCGCCTTTGGCATAACCTCCAAAAAATTTCTTGGGTTCATGGTGTCGAGACGTGGAATCGAGGCAAACCCCTAGAAAATCCGAACTATTCGAGAAATGACCACTCCGAAGATGATCAAGGAAGTTCAGCGCTTGGCCGGAAGGCTGGCGTCCCTAAATCGCTTCGTCTCAAGGTCGGCTGAATGTTGCATGCCCTTCTTCGAGGTTCTTAGGCGATCAAAGGACTTCAGCTGGACGGTGGAGTGTCAACAAGCATTCGAGGAGCTCAAAAACTACCTCGGCGCGCCCCCGCTGTTGGCAAAACCTGAACCTGAGGAAGAATTGTACCTGTATCTAGCTGTCTCCTCGGTGGCCCTGGCAGCGGTCCTCGTTAAGGAAGAAGCAAAGACGCAACGGTCGATCTACTACGTGAGCCGAGTCCTAAGGGATGCGGAGATCAGATACTCTAAGATAGAAAAATTGGCTTACTGTCTCGTAATTGCTGCCAGGAGGCTCCGACCTTACTTTCAGGAGCACACCATAACGGTCCTCACGGACCAACCAATAAAAGCAGTTCTTCACCGAGCAGACATTTTCGGAAGAATCGCTAAATGAACAATCGAGCTCATGGAATTCGACATCAACTACCGACCCAGACCATCAATCAGGGCCTAGATATTGGTGGATTTTGTACTGGAATGCACCATTCCAAACGAAGCCGAGCTTGAATCAAACGAAACAGACACAAAGGCAAGATCGAGCTTTGACGAAGTCGAACCATCACAGCCGAATTTCCCCAAGGAAAGGGCCGACCTCTCTGAAGGCTTCTGGGCTTCTGCACGTAGGATGGCTTCATTCCAACTCCGCTTGGAGCTGGTGCAGGGCTAGTCTTGGTCAGCCCCGAGGGAGTCATCGCTGAGTATCGCGCTGCGCTTCAAGTTTTCTGCTACCAACAATGAAGCCGAATATGAAGCACTGATTGCTGGATTGAAGATAGCGAAGGAGCTAAAAGTAGATCGGCTTCGAGTCTACAGTGATTCCCAACTAGTGGTCGACCAAGTTGATGGCAACTTCGAAGCGCGAGAGGAAAGACATGACGAGATACCTCGGGATGGTGAAGAGTTTGACCCCAGCCTTCGACAGTTTTGGTATTCGGCACATCCCAAGGACAGAAAATGCGAGAGCCAATTTTTTCTCCAAATTGGCCACTTCGGCTCCGGCCGAACTACCCAAAGAAGTGTTTCTGGAAACTTTGAAGTATCCGACCTCGGAGGAACCTCAGAATATCTTACAGACAGAATTCGAGCCCAGCTGGATCGACCCATTGGTCGCCTACCTTAAAAAGGAGTTCTTCCTCACGATCGAAAAGAAGCTCGGAAGCTCAGAAATCAGGCTTCCCACTACGTCTTATACGAAGGCAAGCTATATAAAAGATCGTACTCACTCTCCTTGTTGAGATGCCTTCGACCTTCAGAGGCCAACCTCGCACTATGGGATGTGCACGAAGAATTTTGCGGAAGCCACATAGGATCAAGGTCTTTGTCGCAAAAGCTACTTCGGCAAGGGTATTACTGGCCGACCTTATTTCGCGATTCTATGGAATACGTAAAGAGGTGCGACCGCTGCCAGAAAAATGCTAGTGTGCAGAGAAGGCCGGCATCCAAACTCACTCTGCTCAATTCACCCTGGCCATTTGCGCAATGGGGAATGGACATACTCGGCCCCTTCCCAATAGCGTCGGGACAGCGAAAGTTTCTCTTGGTCGTGATTGACTACTTCACCAAGTGGGTCAAAGCTGAACCACTCATGAAAATTACCGAGGCCAAGGTATAGGACTTTGTTTGGAAGTCACTAGTTTGCCGATTCGGCCTATTTCGTACCCTCATAACTGATAATGAGCGACAGTTTGCAGGGGCTAGGTTCGCCGAGTTTTGTGAAGGATTAAACATCTTCCAGCGCTTCACTTCTGTGGCTCATCCGCAGGCTAATGGGGAAGCTGAGATAACCAACCGGACCTTGCTACAAGGAATCAAAGCGAGACTCGATAAGGCAAAAGGGGCCTAGGTAGACGAACTCTACCATGTCCTCTGGGCATACCGAACTACTCAGAGGGTGCCAACTGGAGAAACACCCTTCGCTTTGGCCTTCGGCACTGAGGCAGTTATCCCGATTGAACTTAAGCTCCCTTCCGCACGAGTTGTGGGCTTCAATGAACAGCACAATCCCCCAAGAACCTCAGAGTCAACCTCGACCTTCTGGAAGAAAAGAGGGAGGAAGCTCGCATCCGGATGTCAGCCTATAAACAGAAGGTGGCTCGGTACTACAACTCCAGGGTTAAAAATAAGACGTTCAGAGTAGGGGACTTAGTGCTCCGACGAGCCGCTATCACTCAGCCTCAGAGTCAAGGGAAAGCTCGCTCCAAATTGGGAAGGTCCGTATGAAGGTGAACGGAAGTCATCCGATCCCGGAACCTATCGCCTTGAAGGAACTCGGAGGGATAATGCTTCCTCGGCCATGGAACTCAGAAAATCTGAGGAAGTATCACAAATAAATTTCCTTCAAAAATTCTTTTGCTCTGCGCTTTTGATTTTTGGCACAAGGATTACGAGATGGCACAAAAAAAAAAAGAAAAAAGAGAGAGTTCTCCCGCGGAATGAAGTTCGGCGTAAGTGAGGCCGAACTCTGCAGCTCCTCATCGGAATAAAGTTCGGCATAAGCAAGGCCGAACTTTCCTCAGAAGCTCATCATTGGAATGAAGTTCGGCGCAAGTGAGGCCGAACTTCCCTTCGAAGCTCACCATCAAGTGAAGTTCGGTGCAAACAAGGACGGAACAAAGTTCTCCCGCAGAATGAAGTTCGGTATTTCACAGGAGGTGAGATGAAGTTCGATTGCGCTCACGACCGCCCCAGGACAAGCGAGGACTCCCTGACACCAAGGAAGCCCCGACAGAAGGGCGCGAAGAAGCCCTCCTCCCGAAAGGTTTCGTAACTACACCCCACTACTCTAACTCGAATTCTCAACGAAGGAGCAGCCAATAGTCGCCGCGTTAGGAACAGGAGGAAAACCTCGTCCTAACGCGAGCAGGTCAAAGACCCCTAAACCTCGACTGTAGGAGATGAGGTCTCCCCCGTGTCAACATCGACCGAGGGAAATAAGGCTTTACCAAAGTCGGAGACCTCGTTCACCTTAGACGAGATGGGGGAAAAGACTCGGACGATGGTTCGCATGTGCCCCCACAGCCCGTTAGGAACAGGAGGAAGACCTCGTCCTAACGCGAGTAAAGTCGAAGGCCTCGTTCACCTTAGACGAGATGGGGGGAGAAGCTCGGACGACGGTCCGCATGTGCCCCCACAGCCCGTTAGGAACAGGAGGAAGACCTCGTCCTAACGCGAGCAAAGTCGAAGGCCTCGTTCACCTTAGACGAGATGGGGGAAGAAGCTCGGACGACGGTCCGCATGTGCCCCCACAGCCCGTTAGGAACAGGAGGAAGACCTCGTCCTAACGCGAGCAAAGTCGAAGGCCTCGTTCACCTTAGACGAGATGGGGGGAGAAGCTCGGACGACGGTCCGCATGTGCCCCCACAGCCCGTTAGGAACAGGAGGAAGACCTCGTCCTAACGCGAGCAAAGTCGAAGGCCTCGTTCACCTTAGACGAGATGGGGGGAGAAGCTCGGACGACGGTCCGCATGTGCCCCCACAGCCCGTTAGGAACAGGAGGAAGACCTCGTCCTAACGCGAGCAAAGTCGAAGACCTCGTTCACCTTAGACGAGATGGGGGGAGAGGCTCGGACGACGGTCCGCATGTGCCCCCACAGCCCGTTAGGAACAGGAGGAAGACCTCGTCCTAACGCGAGCAAAGTCGAAGGCCTCGTTCACCTTAGACGAGATGGGGGGAGAGGCTCGGACGACGGTCCGCATGTGCCCCCACAGCCCGTTAGGAACAGGAGGAAGACCTCGTCCTAACGCGAGCAAAGTCGAAGACCTCGTTCACCTTAGACGAGATGGGGGGAGAAGCTCGGACGACGGTCCGCATGTGCCCCCACAGCCCGTTAGGAACAGGAGGAAGACCTCGTCCTAACGCGAGCAAAGTCGAAGACCTCGTTCACCTTAGACGAGATGGGGGGAGAAGCTCGGACGACGGTCCGCATGTGCCCCCACAGCCCGTTAGGAACAGGAGGAAGACCTCGTCCTAACGCGAGCAAAGTCGAAGGCCTCGTTCACCTTAGACGAGATGGGGGGAGAAGCTCGGACGACGGTCCGCATGTGCCCCCACAGCCCGTTAGGAACAGGAGGAAGACCTCGTCCTAACGCGAGCAAAGTCGAAGGCCTCGTTCACCTTAGACGAGATGGGGGAGAGGCTCGGACGACGGTCCGCATGTGCCCCCACAGCCCGTTAGGAATAGGAGGAAGACCTCGTCCTAACGCGAGCAAAGTTGAAAGACCTCGTTCACCTTAGACGAGATGGGGGGAGAAGCTCGGACGACGGTCCGCATGTGCCCCCACAGCCCGTTAGGAACAGGAGGAAGACCTCGTCCTAACGCGAGCAAAGTCGAAGGCCTCGTTCACCTTAGACGAGACGGAGGGGAGAGGCTCGGACGACGGTCCGCATGTGCCCCCACAGCCCGTTAGGAACAGGAGGAAGACCTCATCCTAACGCGAGCACCCGCATCAACCTCAGCCAAAGGAGATAAGATCTCCTCCGAGCGAATCCTTATCAACCTTCGGCCATTAAATAAGGTCTCCCCCGAGCGACTAGGCTGACCTCGGCTGAAGAGTGCCGACTTTGACCTCGGTGAGAGGTAGGATTTTTGACCGAATCAACCTCGGCTAGGGAGCCTCAACTTCAGCATCGACTTTAGCCAGAGATGAAATCTCCCTCGAACTTCGACATGGACCGATACGAAGCCCGGAAGAAAACTTCGGCAGTCGCCTTGTCTGCACTCCCTTCCTTCGAGTTTCGAACTCGGGAGTGGGGGGGCTAGTGTTGGGGATAAATTTCGCTCCTGCCAAAGTCAAGTTCGGCGCCCAGTCTGATGCGGTCAATAGCCATGGAAGAGCCTCAGCGGACGCGTGTTAGCCGAACTTCTACATCCGATCGAACTTCTCAGCGGTCGGACCTCAGTCGAAGTCCTTCAACCAACCGAACTCTCAAGCGGCCGAGCTTCATACTCCCAGCGGCCGAACTCCTCAGGCAACCATTCTTTCAGCTGGTCAAGCTCCTTCGGACAACCAGTGCCCGAACTCCTTAGCAGTCGGCAGCGGGCCGAACTACTTAGCTGCCGAACTACTTCTGATTACTCAATCGCCGAGCTTCAGTCATACTCCTACAAAAGCTGAACTATCTCCGCATCGTTACGGCCAGGCGCCTGCAGGAGCCGAACTCCCCCAAAGCTTCCTCTCGGGCCGAGCTTCTAAGGAAGCCGGACTCCTTACGGAACCCTCCAACGATCGGACTTATACGGAAGTCGGACTCCGCGCGGATTTCTCCAACGACCGAGCTTCTAAGGAAGCCGGGCTCCCTACAGACTTCTTCAGTGGACGAGCTTCTTAATAGCCGAACTCCTTATGATGGATTACTACAGGCGATCTCGCTACGATTACACGACAATAACGATCGGTAATAACGATCGGCATTTATCGGCAATAACGATCAGCAATAACGACCGACATTAATCAGGACAGTTACGACGCTCATTAATCAAGACGGTTACAACAAGCTCCCTCTATAAAAATGACCCTCCGGATACCCTTAGGCCAGGTTCTGAAAATCCTTTTCTCTTCCTCTATACTCTATCGAGCATTCCATTCCTATTGACGGAAACTGATTTGAGCGTCGGAGGGTCTTGTCGGAGCCACCTCCTATCAGCTTCGAGCCAGACTTTGTTTTGCAGGTCCCCGATGGTGATCTCATCAACATCAACTCCTGCAGACTCTAACGATGATCAATTTCTGCGTCAATACTATGCATGTGCATCATAGATAATTTACTGGCTTGCATTATTTAGCCACTAATCTATCGATTTAACTATAAAAAAAAAAAACCCTCTTGAGAAGTCAAAAGTCGCTGGGTTAGAGACACATCCCCCCACTCGGCACTCATAAAAAAAATATATTTTTTCTTTTAAAGAGAAGGGGCCGGGTCAAAGAAAAAAAGGCAAATCACGATAAGAATGAGTGAAAGGTATGGGCGGTGATTAAATTTAGGTGCCAGAAGGTTATGTGCCACCAGAAAATCATAATAATGTTTAAAATCAACACGTTTCTACCCCCTGAGAACGGCAGTCTTTTATCAGGTCGTGCGTAACTTGTACACGGAACGTCCCAAAGCACAGCAAGGCGGTTACAAGCGTCCACATCCATAGCGCCCTTTGGACGGTTTCTGTCGCTTTCACACGGTACCCCAAAACCGCGACGAACGCAGCGAAACCAAACAAAAATCACCGACGAAATCCACGAACCGATGACGTATACAGGACAGAGAGAGAAAACTTTATATATAATTTAATAATAATTAGGTTAAAATTTGAGAGGATAGTTAATTAAAATAAAAAACAAGAGAAACTATTGGCTAGATTTAACCTGTGATGTATGTGGTGGGTAAAATTAATAAAAAAAATATTACAGCATTTTGAACTAAAAAATTTTGCAAGTCCGTCCTTATAATATGATTTTTTAATTAGTTTTATGACTTAATTCGGATTAAGTCTGCCCCTTTTTTTTTATATTAAAAAAAAAAAAGACAAAACCAGCACGCCACCGGTCTCCACACACGTGGTCCCAAAAAGTTCAGAAGTGGACGAAACATCGGCCGTTTTGGACCCCAGTTTTTGTCGCCTATATAAACCCGGGGTCAGCACGAGTTCACGGGTACCAAGAGGAAAGAGGCGGAATGTGCTTGGTGATCGGGTGCAAGGGGGAAGAGAGGGTGTTGGGAAGCCAGCCGGCGCCGGGGAGCTGCCCCTACTGTGGGGGAAAGGTGATGGTCACCGACGTCGAGAGCGCGTGGACGCTCTGCTTCCTTCCGCTCTGCTTCAAGGTGAAGAGGAAGTTTCGCTGCACTCTTTGCGAGCGACGTTTGTCTCCTATCCTTGGGATTCTATAGGAGCACTGGAAGTTTGAGATTGATGGATGGATGATCCCAAGAAAGAATCGCCTTCTCAGCTATGAGCATGGAGTCTATGAATCCCTTCTGGTTGGTTGGTTGGTTGTAATATATGATCAGGGTTATGTCATGAATACCTTCTGAATGATAGAGATTGGGTCGCAGAGAAGTGCGAGTTTTCTTTTTCTTCCTTTCATTTGTTTTTCTTCAGTTAAAGGATTTCGATGGCTCTGGAGACACCTCTCTCTCTCTCTCTGAAGACTTCCTCGGTGTGAGCTCTCATCAGAAAAAAAGAATGAAAGGAATGAGATCTCTGATGGTTAGATTAATTTCTCTATTCCGTTTTCAGTTCGGGTTGATCTTGTTGGATGGCTGAGAGGGTCTTGAATGTGATGTGCTTGTGTGCTTGCAACAGATAGAGAGGCAATGAGCGACGAAAAGCTGTTGCTTTTTTCTTTTTTTTTTAATATCTTTTTATTTGGCACTTTTAAAGTACTCTCTCCTGTCATTATTCGATATCAATACTCATAGGAAGTGGTCCATGCCGGTTTAAGATGAGCATGCACTAATCATTAGAGGAATCTCTTAAGGTCCCTGTTAGCATATGTAACCACGTTTGCTATTTCCTTTTTTTTTTAAAAAAAAAAAAAAAAAAAAGAAAATTTGTGATTCGACGAGTGAAACCATGATCAAATCACGCGATATACTGCTACCTAGGGGTTAAATGTCCTAGCATTTATTTGCCGTTGTGGTGGATCAGCTGCACTTCAGCCCAAACTGGAATCAAATCCCCTCGGCCAGGTACAAAAAAATTGATTTATATAAAAAAATTATAATACCCGACTTGTTTTGTCCAATCCGTCCTATTTTATTGCATCGACCCACCTAGTTTTTAAAGTTTATCCATTGCATCCCATCCCGAGATAAGTATAATGAGTATATGTTGGAGATAAATTTCGTTCTCATCAAAGTCCGATCTAATACTTAACTTAATGCAATCGATGATCACGGAAGAGCTTCAATAAAAAATTCTTCCTTCAACGACCAAACTCCTGCCGAACTCCTTTCAGACTTCAACCGAACTCCTTCCGAATTACTTCTTCATCAGTCGGACCCCTCCAGTGGCCGAACTTCTTTCGGATTTCTTCTTCAGTCAGATTTCTACAGAAGCCAAACTCTTTCCGGATTTCTCCTTCAGTCAAGTTCCTTCAAGAGTCGAACTTCTTCCGGACCTCTCCTTCAGTCGAATTTTTATAGGAGCTAAACTCCTTCCGGACCTCTCCTTCAGTCGGATTTCTACAAGAGCCGAACTCTTTCCGGACTTTTCCTTCAGTCGAATTTTTATAGAAATCGAACTCCTTCCGAACTTCTCCTTCAGTCAAGTTCCTTCAGAAGCCAAACTCCTTCCGGACCTCTCCTTCAGTCGGATTTCTACAGGAGCCGAACTCCTTCCGAATTTCTCCTTCAGTCGGATTTCTATAAGAACCGAACTCCTTCTGGATTTCTTCTTCAGTCGAATTTCTATAGGAGCCGAACTCCTTTCGGACTTCTCCTTCAATCAAGTTTCTCCAAAAGTCGAACTCCTATAGGAGCCGAACTCCTTTCGAATTTTTTCTTAGTCAAGTTCCTCCAGGAGCCGAACTTCCTTCGGACTTCTCCTTCAGTCGAATTTCTCTAGGAGCCAAACTTCTTTCGAACTTCTTCTTCAGTCGGATTCCTCCAGTGGATTACTTTCAGAGTTCAGCTAGCATTCTCCCAGATGATCTCCTCTAACCGTATTTTCTTTAAGAGTCTGAACTCCTTTGAAATGATGTATGTTAAAGCTCTTCACCATCCAACACATTCTTCCTTCGAACTTCGACTATTAAATCTCAACGAACGACCATTTTATGGCAACAAACACCATTCTCCATAACAAACTCCATGTGGCCCCGAGCGGTCCACTACCGAATGGTTACGATAAGCTTCGTCTATAAAAAAAGATCCTCTAGATACATTTTTTCTAAGCTCTCTTCTTCTTCCTGAAATTCTACTGAATTCTTGTCTGAGCACTCCATTTCTATTGGTCAGAAGAGCTGACTTAATCATCGGAGGATCTTATCGGAGCCACCACCATCGACTTCGGATAGAATTTTATTTTGCAGATCACCGACGGCGATCTCGTCTTCCTCAACTTCAGCTCGATCCAGCATCGATCAAATTCTGCACCAACAGAATTGGCGCTAGAAGGAGGACCCTCTATTCCTGAGGTACCTTTATTCTTAAAGGAGTGCTCAACCGACTCTTTGGATCTTCTTCTCCAAGGTTTATCTCCATCCTCTTCCTTAATCCCAAGAAATACCTCCAAAGAAGGCGACTACCCAAAGATCTACCGCTTTTGCCATCAGATCTGGGTTAGATTTATCTATCCCTACTCCATCATCGGCACTTCAACCTCCTCCTCCACCGGCGGCCATGGTAAATCTGAAGCAATTCAACCTACTGATGCAGCGCATTCAGGATCTCACCGAGATGGTGCAGATCATACGGCAGCCTCCGATGGTGATTTCGTCAGAAAACCCACCATCAAGATGTTAGAAATTGATCCTAAGGAAGAGCATTTAGCCTAGCATATCCATCGCCCTTGAAAAGAAGAAACAGAGAGCAGAAGATCCATGTTTGGATCATGATTCTCCTCTGAAAGAGATCTTTTTCATCTACAATCGAAAGCCATTCAAGATCTGCGATTGAGATGACATTCTCGATCACAAACTACGAAAGATGGATCGGTGAATTGAAGAACTCTACCATGTTGCCCCAGCTTCCCATGACGACGTCTGCATCGATCCCCCTTTCTCTCTCCGAATTATGCAAGAGCCCATTCCACCGAACTTCAAGCTTTTCTAACTTGAAAGCTATAATGGAACCTCTAATCCGGTCGATCATCTGAAATCCTTCCGGATCATGATGTTGCTCCATGGTACGTCAGACACCATCTTATGTCGAGCTTTTTCATCTACCTTAAAGGGAGCAGCAAAAAATTGATACTCGATGTTGAAGTTAAATACGATCTTCTTCTTTGATCTGATGAGCCATCAGTTTGTGGCTCACTTCATCAGCAGCCAACGTCCGTGCCGAGGTTCAAATTTTTTGATGAATATCAAGAAGGGCCGAATGAAATTCTTCAGCATCTCTGGTAGAAGGCCGAATGAAGTTCGACCGTGCTCTTAGACTCCTCTCGAGCACGAGCGAGCCCGAACTCCTCCCTGAGCTCGTTATTAAAGAAGTCCTGATGGAAGGGCACGAAGAAGTCCCCCCAGAAGGATTCACAACTACGTCCTCCTCAATGCTCCACAGACGTCGATCTGAAGTAAGAGAAGATCAGCTAAGGACGCTACCGCAGTTAAAACCACCAATGCGGAAGGAACAATAAGGAGATCGATAGCCTCTCGACATCATCAATATTATCTCTAGGGGGCACAATACTTTGGCGAGCCGCCATCTCTCAGCCTTAGAGCTAGAGGAAGTTTGTCCCAAATTGCGAAGGCCCGTATGAAGTAGAGGAGGTCGTCCGACTCAAAACTTATCGTTTGAAGGAGCTCGAAGGAACAATGCTCCCACGATCTTGAAACTCAGAGAATCTGAGAATGTACTGCTGGAAAGAAGCAATCAATAACAGTCCGTTAGGAACAAGAGGAGAACCTCATCCTAACGCAAGCAAAGTCGAAGACCTTATTTATTTTAGATGAGATGGAGGGAGTGACCCTGACAACGATCCTTATGTGCCCCCACAGTCCATTAGAAATAGGAGAAGAATCTCATCCTAACACGAGCAAAGTCGAAGGCCTCGTTCATTTTAGATGAGATGGGGGGAGAGACCCTGATGATGGCCCTTATGTGCCCCCATAGTCCGTTAGGAATAGGAGAAGGAGCTCATCCTAACGCGAGCAAAGTCGAAGATCTCATTCATTTTAGATGAGATGGGGGGAGAGGCCCTGATAATGGTCCTTATGTGTCCCCACAGTCCATTGAAAATAAGAGGAGGACCTCATCCTAATGCGAGCAAAGTCGAAGGCCTCGTTCATTTTAGACAAGATGGGGGAGAGACCCTGACAATGGCCCTTATGTGTTCCCACAGTCCATTAGAAATAGGAGGAGAACCTCATCCTAACGTGAGCAAAGTCGAAAGCATCGTTCATTTTAGATGAGATGGGGGTCCCCATTGTGCTCGACAACAACAGAAGATAAGATCTCCTTCAATCTTAGTTAGAGACAAGATCTCTTCCGAGCTTCAACTTCAATCTCGACTGGAGATAAGATCTTCTCCGAGCTTCAACGTCTACATTAACTGGAGATAAGATCTCCTTTAATTTCAGCTTCAACCTTAGCTGGAGACAAGATCTCCTTCGAGCTTTAACGTCTACATCAGCAGAGATAAGATCTCCTTCAACTTCAACTTCAACCTCGGCTAGAAACAAGATCTCTCCCGAGCTTCAAATTCAACCTCGATTGAAAATAAGATCTTTCTCGAGCTTCAATGTCTACATCAGCATGAGATAAGATCTCCTTCAACTTTAACTTCAATCTCGGTTGGAGACAAGATCTCCCTCAAGCTTCAACGTCTACATCAATAGGAGAGAAGATCTCCTTCAACTTCAACTTCAACCTTGACTGAAGATAAGATCTCCTCTGAGTTTCAACGTCTACATCAGTAGGAGATAAGATCTCCTTCAACTTCAACTTCAACCTCAGCTAGAGATAAGATCTTCTCTAAGCTTCAACATCTATATCAACAGGAGATAAGATCTTCTTCAATCTCGGCTAGAGATAAAATTTTCTCTGAGCTTCAACATCTATATCAACAGAAGATAAGATCTCCTTCAACCTCGACTAGAGATAAGATCTCCTCCGAGCTTTAATATCTACATCAACAGGAGATAAGATCTCTTTCAACCTCGATTGAAGATAAAATCTCTCCCGAGCTTCAACTTCAATGTCAACCTCGGTTGGAGACAAGATCTCTCCCGAGCTTGAACTTCAACGTCAATCTCGGTTGAAGACAAGATCTTCCACGAACTTCAACCGCAATGTCAATAGGAGACAAGATCTTCTTGGACCTCGATTGGAGGCAAGATCTTTCCCAAGCCTCAACTTTAACGTTAACCTCGATTGGAGATAAGATTTTCCTCGAGCTTCAACCCCAACGAGTGTAGAGTTCGAAAAAAAACTTTGGTAGTCATCTTTTTTATACTCCCTACCTTCGAATTTCGAATTTGGGAGTGGGGAAACTATTATTAGGGATAAATTTTGCTCTCGCTGAAGTCCGATCTAATGCTTAACCTAATGCAACTGGTAATCACGAAAGAGCTTCAATCAAAAATTCTTCCTCCAACGGTCGAACCCCAGTCAAACTCCTTTCGGACTTCAACCAAACTCCTTCCAGATTATTTCTTCATCTGTCGGGCTCCTTCAGTGGTCGAACTCCTTCCAAATTTTTTCTTCAGTCAAATTTCTATAGGAGCTGAACTTCTTCCAAATTTTTTCTTCAGTCAAGTTCCTCCAGAAGTCGAACTCCTTCCAGACCTCTCCTTCAGTCAGATTTCTACAGGAGCCAAACTTCTTCCAAATTTATCCTTCAGTCGAATTTCTATAAGAGCCAAACTTCTTTCGAATTTTTTCTTCAGTCGAATTTCTATAGAAGCCGAATTTCTTCCAAACTTCTCCTTCAGTCAAGTTCCTCCATAAGCCGAACTTCTTTCAGACCTCTCCTTTAGTCAAATTTTTATAGAAGCCAAACTTCTTTCAGACTTCTTCTTCAGTCAAATTTTTGCAGGAGCCAAACTCCTTCCGAATTTTTTCTTCAGTCAGATTTCTACAAGAGCCGAACTCTTTTCGAATTTCTTCTTCAGTCGAATTTCTATAGGAGCCGAACTCCTTCTGAACTTCTCCTTCAATCAATTTTCTCCAAGAGCCAAACTCCTTTTAGACATCTCCTTCAGTCAAGTTTCTCTAGGAGCCGAACTTCTTTCGAACTTCTTCTTCGGTCGAACTCCTCTAGGAGCCAAACTTCTTCAATCAAGTTCCTCTAGGAGCCAAACTCCCTTCAAACTTCTTCTTCAGTCGGATTTCTTCAGGAGCTAAACTTCTTTCGAACTTCTCCTTCAGTCAGATTCCTCTAGTGGATTACTTTCAGAGTTCAGCTAGCATTCCTTCTGGATGATTTTCTCTAACCGTATTCCCTTTAAGAGTTCGAACTCCTCTGGAATTGATGTATGTCAAGGCTCTTCACCATCCAACACCTTCTTCCTCCAAACTTCGACTATTAAATCTCAACAAATGGCTACTTCATGGCAACGGATACCACTCTCCATAATAAACTCTACGTGGCTCTGAGTGGTCCACTACCGAATGATTACGATAAGCTTCATCTATAAAAAAGGATCCTTCAGATATGTTTTCTTTAAACTCTCTTCTTTTTTTTAAAACTCTGCTGAATTCTTGGCTGAGCATTTCATTTCTGTTGGTCAGAAGAGCTAATTTGATCATTGAAAGATCCTACCGGAGCCACCACCACCAACTCCAGACGAAACTTTATTTGCAGGTCATCGACGGCAATCTCATCTTTCTCAACTCCAACTTGATCCGACGTCGATCAGATTTTGCACCAATAATATGGATGATAACCCATCCAATTTATGTCCGACTTGTTGCCAAATATCTAGTGCTCAGAGAGGATGTCATGGAGTGTTGAATAAAATATAAAAAAGATGGAGTGCTTGCCTTAGCTCATCTCTTGGTCAGTGGCCCCATACGTCAACTTGCAGTTTGTGGTTAAGCTATAGGCATCCTAATAAATGGACAAGGCCATTGTGGGATTGGTGAAGAAATAAAAATGATTGGGCAAAGCACATCAATGATATTGTCTTGAAAACAGTATTTTTTGCACCATGATCAACCTTTAATAGTCAAAAGAATATAATGAAAATGCAGCAAACTAGGATAGAATAGATATCTCTCATCAGATTATATAATAATTTAAAGGATATTATCCAAGAAACATATCCCTTCGAAAGATACGTTCTTTGGTGGAGAGACTGAAAGAAAAGAAAACTTTACTGAGTTTTGAATGAAAATAAAAAGAATCCAATGGGGACGTCTTTGAATCATGGAATAAAGGAAGTTGTTGGCCACCAAACCTCAATTTTTATAGAAAAAAAAATTGAAGAGAAAGAACAACATTCACCTACTATTTTCTAAAAATCTTTTTAAAAAATTAATAAATAAGTAAAAAGATCAAATAAAAAAGGATATCTGGATGATGCATAGTCACAGATGGATATATTTGAAACTATGATTAATTAAACAAAGTCTAAAGTCATGGAACTGGTATTGGAATCCATACCAGTTGATCGTGGTATGAGTTGGTATAGATCCGCATTAGACTAGACTAGTATGAATCGACATTGAAGCAAAAAAATGAACTAGAAAGAAGGAAAAGCGATAGAGGGGAAGGAATAGGAGGGAGAGAGTGGTTGGAGAAGACGCTGGAAGTGACCACAGGCGGGCTATAAGTATACTCGGAGGGCTGCCAAGACCTCCACTTTTTCCACCAAATCGTAGCAGAGAGAGAAAGAGAGATATGGACAAAAGGGGAAGGAAAAAAAAAGAGAGAGGGAAAGCTAGTGGAAAGGCCATTGGAGGGCTTTTGTTTGGCCATTATGGCCATCGAACTGCAAAATCGCGGTTTGCGGCTCCGTAGGCGTGAAACATGAGAGATTGTCCCTATTTCATAGGATTTTTTTTTAAAACACCGACCATAGTG
Organism: Cocos nucifera; assembly: GCA_006176705.1. Taxonomy (NCBI): domain Eukaryota; kingdom Viridiplantae; phylum Streptophyta; class Magnoliopsida; order Arecales; family Arecaceae; genus Cocos; species Cocos nucifera. The sequence goes on from QRFJ01000246.1 coordinate 2,524,282, forward strand.
AAGTCGATAATGAATTTATCGTCGTTTTTAAAAAAAATATGATGAACAGGAATAGTTGCCCCTATTCCACGATCATGGCTATGCTCGCATCTTTTCTACCGCTCAGTGGCAATGGACATCTGGCATCCTCCGACGCCTCTCCACCGACTGCACCTTCCCCCAATATCCTCTTTCCTCTTCTCTCTATCTCTCTTGATTAAATATTCTATCAGATGATATGAAACTATGGAGGCCTTCGCAGTCCTTTAGCGGCCTCGACGGGCTACTGTTGGTCCTTCGATGGCGCCGTCCCCTCCTTTCCATCCCTCATCTCTCTCTCCTTTTTTTTTCTATTTTTTCCTCTTTCTTGTCCAATGTTTCAATTCGGAAGACCAAACCATCCTAGTTTGTGGTCGATATAGTTCAGAATGTCCTGAATCATTTGAGTCAGGATGGTTCAGCGAACATTAATCTTAATCTTGTATAAGACATTAGATTTATTCATATTATACAAATGTTCATTAGTTCATTTAAGATTGCATGTTATAGGTCATGTGCGTATCCCAATTGGTAATAATTCAATCTTCCCTAAACTTTTAATAACTTCCTTGTACTGATGGCTTAGTAAATGAATCTATCAACATAAATTTAGTTGGAATATATTCCACAATGACTTTACATTTTTTCACCATTCTTCTAATATGGTGATATTTTCATAGCAATATGCTTTGTTCTATCAAATATTTTATTATGCTTAGCAATATATGTTGCTATTTTATTATCGCATACATAATAATGGATGGTATTGGCACATTGATAAAAGAATTTGTCTTAAAAATCTTCTAACTCATACTATTTCTTTATGGGTTAATAACATAGCAATATACTTAGATTCTATTGAAAATAGAACAATGCATGTTTGTTTCTTGGAAGACAAGTTGCACCACCATCTCCTATGGTGAATATCCATCCACCAATATATAGATTTAGAATCAGATTTTTTTGAAGCCCAATCTTAATAATCTTTTAATCTCTCTAATGATGTGCACTAGGACTAGAAGTGAATCTACTCAATTTTTTCATAGTATATGTTATATCAAGTCATGTACAATTCATGAGATATATAAAACTTTTAATAATTTAAATATATTTCTCTTGCTCAATGGGTTCACTTTCATTCTTCATTAAAGATAAGGTACTCAAAAGTACCTTTATAGTCAAAATAGTTAAAATGATATAATACTTTCTCAATATAACATGATTAGGTCAAAATTATTTTACCATCTTGTCGAATAATTTTTATACCTAAAATCACATCCATTGAACCCATGTCTTTAAAATCAAAACTTTGTTTAAGAAAACTTTCAATTTCTTCAATGGTTTTTAGATTTGAACCAAATATAAGTAATCATCTACAAAAGTGTAACTACTTTATCATCAACAGTCACTTTTGAAAAAAAAATAATTTTCAACTTTGTTAGTTTTAAAACTTAATTTTTTAACCATTTCTTTGAATTTTGATACCATTGTTTAAGACCATTAAAAGATTTATTTAGTTTACAAACTTTATTTTCTTGACCAATCTCAATATAGCCTTCAGGTTAATCAATATAAATCTTTTTATCAAGATTACTATTAAGAAAAGTTATATTTATATCTATTGATATATATCTAAATTATGTATAGAAACTATAGCCATCATTATTCTTATTATAGTATGTCTTGGTGAATATACATCAAAATAATCCTATCCTTTTTTTTGACTATATCCTTTAGCCATCAACCTGACCTTATATTTATTTATAGTACCATTAAGCTTCAATTTCTTTCTTAATTCCCACTTGCAGTCGATACTTTTGGTATGAAGAGGAAGATTAGTTAAGACTAGGTGTTATTTCCTTTTATAGATTTTATCACATTATTGAATACTTTTTTCCATATAAATGCATTTGGTTTAGACATAGCCTCATTGTAATTCTAATTAGGGCTATCTTCTAAATGATATGTATAAGTATAGATTCCAAATCCTAAGTCTTTTTCAATTTTTTCCTTTTGCTTCTTCTTAATTCTAGTTCCCCATCTTTAGAAGAATTTTTTTCTAAATTTTTAGAATTATGAGAAAAATATTGTTCATTTAAAACCTAATTTTCTCATTTGAAACATCTAATTCTTTAGCAATTTTTTTTCTAAATCTAATGAATTAGCATCTTTAATAGTCAAATATTCAAAAAATATAGCATCAATACCTTCAAAAAAAATATATATTAGACTTTATACCTAAAAATCTATATGCCTTACCATTTTGTGCATAACCAAGAAAAATAGACTTAATACTTTTAGAACCAAGCTTTGGTCTTTTATGAGAAGAGTTCAACATATAAGCAATACAACCCTAGACCTTAAAATAACACATATTAGGCTTCTTATTCTTCCAACATTCATATGGCATTTTATCTATGTTTTTATGCAATATTCTACTACTAATATAGTGGTTATATTTCTTCTTTACACCATATCATTTTGGTTTAGACAGTAAGGAGCAATTCTTTCATGTATAATACCATAATTTTCAAAAAAATGAATCAAATTCAGTTGAAAAATATTCATCTCCTCTATCACTTCTTTTTTTTTTTTGATTTCTTTTCCTAATTATTTTTCCACTTCTACTTTGTATATTTTAAACTTCATCTTTATTTTTTAATAAGAAAACATAGGTGTCCTTAGAAAAGTCATCAATAAATATAATATAATGAAATCTCCTTTTCCTCCTCTAGTTAAGTGTCTATTATTATCACATATATTAGTATGTATTAACTCTAATACAGTAGTAGATCTAATTACAAATTTAGTAGGCTTTCGCAAATTTTAACTTGAACACAACATTCATATTTTTCATTAAATATAGATCTATCTATTTTAGGGAATAATTCATATTGTATCATTCTATCCATGTTTCTTTTACCTATTAACATATAATGTATATTAAATTAAGAAATAAAATCAACATCAAGCAAGTAAGCAAAAGATGCATTATTATTCATTATATTTAGTGAATACATCTTGTCTTTAGCATAGCCCTTTCCAATGAAGATCCCTCTTTTAGTAAGGACCACTTTATTAGACTCAAATTGCATGTGATAACCCAGTCCTAATAAAACTAGGCTATGTCCATCTGACCAACCTAGAAATCTAGTTCAAGCCCAAAATAGAAAAAAAAGCTAAAGGAAGACTCCAAGTGAGATTCTTCTTCTCCAATAGACTACTGATCAAAGTTGAAAATCAAAGCCAATAAGGAGTCTAACTTCTCTTATCTAGCTCTATTTAAATGAAGTAGGCCCACTCCGACCTTCCCATTAAAAATCAAAGCTCCAATTCAAAGTTTTGTCAGTGATTTTAGGTTTGTCTTCATCGCAAGCAAGGGATATAGTCATCTTGATAAGAAGATGTCTAAAGTGGGACTGCAATGATCTATTAACTAACTATTTTCAAAAAATTAAAAATTATTTGAATTTACTGGAGTACCTGTGAGGTAAGCAATGTAACTTATTTTCTAGATTTATCAATAAATTATAGAATATTTTTATATTAAATTATTCATAATTTATGAATTTGATGAATATATTTTGAATTATCAATTTTTTTTTCTAAAATATCAAGTGATTTATGATCAAATGTATTTAATTTGATATGAATGATACTAATTAATTTTGATGTCACATAATTTTATGAATTATTTGATTTAAAATATGAAATATATTTTAAAAAATATATTTATTTGAAACAGATTATGACTTGTAACATGACTATGCATTGAACCTTATCAGTGAAAGTTAAATGATGATAATTCAATATCCTACTAGTAGGATAATTAAATGCTGGTACTATGATACCCTGGTAGTGGGATGGTCAAACATCAGTTACTTTGTTATACTATCAACGAAGGTTGAGAGCTGATATTTTGATGTCCTACTAGTCAGGATTGTTTATTGGTATTTTGATATCCTATCATTGGGGGTCGTGCCATCATACTCTGATTGATTTAATGGCTATCGAGATGAATATGATATTTTAAAAGAAATTAATTTATGAATGAATTATGAGTTTGAAAAGACCTAATCAATATGCATCTTATTTTGATAATGCTCTATATTTGAATTGGATTTTGATTTGATACACCTTGCACGTTTATTTTTGGTATATTATTATTGCTTGATTTAGCTAGTAAAGTATTCATTGCTTACTAGAGTGTCTAGCTCATTACTCTATATAAATTAAGAGGATCGACTTAACTTGAGAATTCAATATGGGAGAGTGAACTAGAAAGAGAATATGATATTTATTTTACATTAGGATTTATTGAAGATGATGCAAACTATGAAATATTATTTTATAAGACATCTTCTTAAGTTATTTAAATTAAGTCTAAATGTTAATTTATTGATTATTTATTTCATTATTATTTTATGATATTGTAAAAAGATGCTTTAATTGCATGTTTGCAGGAAAAGCTCTCTATGAGTATGTGATGATTGCTATGACCTTTAGCTCATGATTTTGAGTCAGGAGTGTGACACAAATATTACATAAAAATCATAAAGGCTAATTAAATAAATAGATATAAATTTTTTTCTAAATCTAAGAGTATAATACATATTTATAAGAGTAAGAATTTTTTTAGAGGATAGAAGAAGATCCATGATTCTAATGCTCGCAACTACACTAGCTAGAAGCTGAACTTTTCATATATAGATGTTAACTTCATTGTCCACAGCCTTGTAGTTGATAAATATTTTTCTATGAGCAGTTACATGACAAATAGTGCCTAAGCTCAGCTACCAACCATCATCTAAATCAACCAAAGTTTGAGAGAACTACAACATTATGATTAATATCATTAACAAGTTTAGTTTACTGCATCTTTCAAATTACCCTTCCTATGATAGCATTCTCTTGCAATATGTTCCAATTTTCGATACAAAAAACATGGACCTTTCTTCTTTTTGTGTTCTCTCTTTCCCTTGAAATTATTGTTGCTTGATTTGTGCAGCCACCTATTCTTCTTTTTTTTCTAGATTTCTTTTGTTACTAATTTTCTAACTAGGCTTTTTACACTCATCAATATGTGCTTTCTTATTGTTTTCATTTTCTTCTAGTAGATCCCTTTTATGAGCTAGCCTGTTCCTCAATGTGAATGTGCTGAAGTAATTATTCCATAGAGTAAGATTTTTTCTTATGTTTTCAACATAGTACAATATTCTTTCAAGAAGATGGTAATTTGCTAATTATTGTTGAAACTTGAAAATCTCGCTTATAGGCCCACCAATTGCTACAATATTTTGAGCAATTCATCGCATCTCATCAATTTGATCAACAATAGTATGATACTCAATATATTTATTAATTTAATTTGAAGGAATGATTTGCAGCATCATTAGTAATATACTTGGCTTGAATAGCATTTATTAATTCCAATGCCGTATATCAAATAGTCAATCAACCATTATATTTAGAATCATCCCATAATATATATAGTCATCTTTAAGCCATTATAGTCATCTTTAAGCCATTTCAATTATTCCATTGTGTAACCCTGATTATTTTCTTAAGAAGATAATCCTAATGAAGAGTCCATCGATCATTGGATCCATGCTTTACATATTATTATTAAGATTATTTTCTTGAGAAGATGGTCCTGATGAAGAGTCGGTCATTGGAACCACACCTTATATAATGTGATTCCCCATTAAAATGTTATCTCGACTATTAACCAAGTTTCTATAAGAAAATAGAATTTGAAGAACATGAGCCACTCGATTAATAGTAAGAAAATAATTAATGTATCTTGAACATCTATCATTGGAAAGATGCTCTTTCAATTCATTGAAGTCTCTCTATAGTAGTTGGAAATCTTCACCACTTGATTTGCCATTAAAAACATTGCCTCTAACTTGTTGTAGGATTGACGAAGAATTAAAAATAAATGGGCAATGTGTATCAATGATACTATATTAAAGACAAAATTTTCTCCTCTAGGATCGTAATCCACAAATATACAAAGTGTTACTTGAAAAATCTATCTCCAGGATATAATGCTTCACCCTAATCTTCTTCCTATAAATCAACATACTTAAGAAAAGATGAATCGGTTAGAATCTTTGATAATCCAAAAAAATATGATGAAATCATAACAAACAAGAAAGAATAGATATCTCTTATATTTCTGTACTAGACTATATAATAATCTAAAGGATATTATCCAAGAGAATGTGCCTTGAAAGGACACATCATTTTGGTGGAAAGATTAGAATAAAAAAAAAACTTTATAGAGTTTTGGGTTTTGAAGAAGGCAAGTTTCTAATAACTATCCAAGGAAGACCACAAAAATAAAAACTTCCATCGATTTTCATACACATGGAATCCTAAGGGTTGCAAAATAATGGAAATAAAAAACATCAGTTATAGGGACATCTTTTAATAGGGGAATAAAGAATGTCATTGGCCACCAAACCTCTATTTTTTTATTTTAGAAAAAAAAAAAGAACAAGCTGGATCATATTAGACTCGCAGTGCTCATCTTTATTTCTCTCATCAAATATCTTGACATTTTTCATCTTTCTAACATTGGTTGATGAAGTTACGTCCCACTAAAATATTAAAAGAAATGGTGAAGATAAGCTCAAACAAGTTGAAAGTGAGCTAAGGATAGGAATATGGATGGTTTAAACCAACAAAGATAATAATTCTAGTCTTTATTAAACTCAATAAGAGTTATCTATATATAGGCCCATCGCCTTCTATTCTTGTATAAAAAATATCTAAGGAATGGTTCTAACTCTCTATGAATTTTTTTTTTCTTTTGTATTGTTAGGATGTGGCTTCTGCAATTTTGTTCTCATTGTAGAGAGAGAGAGAAAAGAATGAGAGATTAGAGGTTGTTTTTTTCTTATAATTATTTTCTGCTGTGATCAATAAAAGATGTGTACGGAGATCTTGCCCGAGGACATAAGAATGACACTCTATCATCCAAACCTCATAATTTTTTTTTTGTGTTTTTTCTCTACTTCTTTTCTATTTTACTTTTTTGGTAGTTTATCTATTATTTTAGTTTTCTATACAAGATCTTTTATTTCTAACAATTAGTATCGGAGCCAAAGATTTGTAGGAAAGTTTTGTATGGTATAACCATGATGAATGGCAGGAAAGTGCACAACCAAGTTTGAGATTCTACATTTTGATGGGATAAACTTTATACTATGAAAACTCAAGATGCATGTGGTACTAGTGAAAGATAGTTGCACGGTCACCCTCCTCGATAAAGAAAACAAACGGAAAGGGATGATAAATAAATAGTTCATGGAGAAAGATGAGATGGCTTTGGCAAACCTGTTCTAGTGTTGGAGAGGATACCATTCTTTTCAACATTGAGATGAAGACAACTGTAAAAGGATTATGGGAGAAGCTGAAAAGCATATATAAAGAAAAGTCATTGATGAACAAGATATTCCTCAGATGGTAGCTGTACAACTTGAAGATGAAGGATGGAGCATTAGTTCAAGAGCACGTCAACCACTTCAATTTTTTAATCAACAAGCTTATGGCCCTTGATGTTAAAATTGATGATGATGAAAAAGCTAGTCTTTTACTTTGTTCTATGCCGGATTCTTGAATAATCTAATTATTAATCTTAGCCATATGAAGTCTCTTGAGATGGAATCTATTATAGCATCACTTCTTATTGAAGAATTGAGATGTAAGTCAAGTCTAAGTTCGTCAACTGATGCAATGGTAGTATGAGGAAGGTCTATAGAAAGAGATCATGGTGATAGAAGAAAGTCCATATCAAAGTCCAAGGCAAATAAAAAGGTAAAGTATTGGAGCTATGGTAAATCAGGATATGTGAGGAAGGATTGCAGATTAAGAAAGGGAGGTGGAGAGGACAAGCCATAGTCTAGTAATTCCCAAGGAAACATGATAAATGCTAGTTCTATTATATCTGAAGATGGAGATGCATTATCTGTTCGAAGGAGATCGGAGATACTCAATTAGTAAGTTCTTGATTCAGATGCATTGTTTCATATGACTCCTTATAAGGAGTAGTTTCATACTTATAGACCCTACTAGGTAGCATTGTTTACATGAAAGACAATGGCTAGTGCCTTATCATTGGAGTGGGAGATTTGTAGATTAGGATGTTTGATGGGTGTGTTCGTATGATTTTAAATGTCAAACATATCCCAATACTTCAAAAGAGTCTTCTGTCTTTAAGGATGCTTGATTAGTACGAAATTCATTAGAGAGAAGTATTAGTTGAAAGTTGTCAAAGATTACATGATGGTGGCGAAGGGAGAGTTAGTCGGTAATCTTTATAGATTGATTGACAAAACTTAACTGAAAGAAGTCATTATTGCTAGCACCAAGTTAGAGTCTTCTACCATCTGACATAGGCATTTGGGATATATGCGAGCATGGGCTTCAGGTACTTTCTAATAAAGATCTTCTTCCTGGTTATAAGCTACTTCTTTGAATTTCTATGAAGATTATTTGTTTGGAAGCAACGTAGATTTTCTCTCTTTGTCTCACAATAGAAGTATGAATTTTCTTAAGTTGATTCATTTGGATATTTGGGAAGGGAAGGTAATTCTTACTTTGTTAATTTTATTGATCATTATTCTCCAAAGGTATGGATTTATATGCCTAAGAGTAAATAAAATGTATTAGAAAATTTTAAGTATTTCAAAGCTCGTGTTGAAAATAAAAAAGATTTGAAATAAAATATCTCCATACTGATAATAGAGGAGAATTTTGTTCCAAGAAATTCGAAGTCTTTTGCAACGAACATGGGATCAAGCGGCACTTGACAGTTCCTGAGACACCATAGTAGAATGGTATTGCTGAGAGAATGAACATAACTTTTATGGAACGTGCCAAAAGTATGTTGAACATAATGAGGCTTAACAAAAGATTTTAGGCTAAAGTTTTAAGCACGGCTTATTTTTTGGTGAATAGGGCACCTATAGTCACTCTTGGGTTAAAGATTTCTGAAGAGGTCCGGTTTGGCAAGCCTCTTGATTATTCTTTTCTCCTTGTGTTTGGTTGTGATGCATATATTTGGATTCCAAGGGAAAAATGGACCAAACTTGACATGAACTCTAAGAGATGCATATTTCTTGGCTATGCAAAAGGAACAAAAGGATATAAATTATGGTATCCTACTGCCCACAAGATCATTATTAGCCAAGATGTTGTTTCTAATGTAGATTCTTTTTAGGAAACTATTATTTTTTAGGAAAAGAAGAAATTCAAGTGGAGCATGATGTATCCAATGATGTGCAACTTGATGATAGAGTGGTAAATCATGAGCATGGATCGGAGACTTCTCAATCACCTCATAACGATAGTTCACATATCAAGGTTGATTTAGGGCATTCTAAGAGTATCATTAGACTACTTGCAAGGTATGATAACTATATCACATCTTTCAGGCCTGAGATTAATATTATTAGTGCTATTGTTGCTTTAGCAGTTGAGCATAAGCCTACTTCCTACCAAGAGATTTGTGAGTCAACTTGTTTAGATAGATAGCGGTATGCTATGGAGGAGGAGATGAAATTCTTGCAAAAAAACAAGACTTGGGATATTGTTGAACTACCTAAGAAACGAAAAGCAATTAGATGTCGCTGGGTGTACAAATTGAAGGACTATGAGGGTAATATTGAAAGATTTAAGGCAAGATTGGTGGTCAAAAGCTATGCTCAGAAACCATATTTTGACCTTAATAAGATTTTCTCTCTAGTTGTTCAGCCTACTACTATAAGAGTTGTGCTAGAATCAAGGTAGTCATGGACTTGGAGTTGAAGCAATTAGATGTCAAAACTACTTTCCTACAAAGTGACCTAGAGGAAGAGATTTATACAATATACAGCCAGAAGGCTTTCTTGAAAAAGAAAAGGTGGATTTAGTTTGTTGGTTGAATAAGTCGCTATATGGGTTGAAACTAGCACCAAGGTGTTGGTATAGGCTATTTGATTCCTTCATTATGATATTAGATTTTTATAGATTAGAGGCTAACCATTGTATATATTTCTGCAATTATGATAATGGTAGTTTCTGTATCTTTTTGTTGTATATGGATGATATAATTATGGCAGATA